>VMDR010012414.1:0-26632 GCA_007922815.1 Macrotus californicus | reverse complement strand
AAATGAAATTAAAACAGGAAAAATCATGATGTGTAGAGCATGCTAGGTTGGAAAACCACAACTAAAATCAAGGAAATGATTAGCAAAAATATCTGAACAGGGAGGGAGGGTGGGTGCCTGGGCCAGAGCACAGAGGAGACCTCCCGGCAATGATCTCTTACTTCCCCAGGGAAGTGCTTATATCCAAGTTCACTTTGTCATAGATTGCTAAGCTTTATATTTTTATTTTGATCTCTGTAGGTGAATAGTTTACAATAATAAATGTATATCCCAAATTATAAAGAGAATATTAGTCCCCTAAATTGTTTTCAGTGAGGTAGTCAACACATTTGATTCATTACACATCATCAAAAGCTCTCTCAATTATTTTAGTTTTGAGCAGTAGGCTAGTTTATTCAACAACCATTTTACTCATTTAGCCAATATTGAGTGCCTGGTAAATACAAGGCATTGTTCTAGATGCTGCTTTCCAGCCCTGAGCCCAGCCCAGGAATCCCTGTTTCTCATGGAATTTACAGTCTAGTGGGAGAGAGAAATAGTGCACCAAACTAAAGAAAATACATCAATAGTCAATGATCACAATGCTAAGAAAACAAATAAAGCAGAAATTATATATATTTTTAGTAAATCACAAGTGACTTTCCAATTTGAGATCTTATAATCTCTGTGAAATAAAATCACAATTCAGTGAGTGAGCGACCCAGTCACATGGGTAGTTGGGGGAAAATGAAGGACAAAGAGTAATGAAAAACACACTCTCCAGGGATGAGCTCAATCAAAGCAACTTTCATTCTTACAGAAATCAACTGACAAAACCAGGACAAAGAAGGAAATGAATTGAAATCAAAATTAGTATTTCTGTGGTCTGATCTCACATTTCTATCGAATGCTATTGTAAACAACCTCAAAAAGCTCCTTCCACAGCAAGGGAGGAAGTGGGTACATCTCGAAGGTGATATTCATGAACTTGGCACATGAGTGGGAAAACAAGCAAAGTATTCCAATGTTATATGAAAGAGCTCTTGTGGCTTTGGATAAAATTAGTGAGATTTTAAAACTTCTTTATATCCTAGAATTTGGAATAAAGTGAAAATAATGTGATCTGGGAAACTGTTAAGTCAAAAATTAACTTTACTGCTGATGAAGTTTGACATTGAAGATGCTGATGGAGAGTTTAAATAAAGTTGTTTCAGGAAATGTGAGAACATATAAAGGAAATCCTAAATTCATACTTTAAAAATAACTAACCCTAGGTATACATGCTGATAAAAAATAAACCCTGTACCTGAATGTTTATAGCAACATTACACATCGTAGCTAAAAGGTGGGAACAATGAACATGTCCATAACTGACCAATGGTAATCAGAAGTGGAATGTTGGCACAATGGAGTACCATCCAGTTGTGCCAAGGACCGCAATACTGACATGTGCTGCGACATGGATGAACTTTGAGAACATTGTGCTAAGTGAAATAAGCCAGTCACAAAAGACTGCCTGTTATATGATTCCATTCGTGTAAAATGACAGAAATAGGAAACATATAGTGAAAAAAAAGGCCTATGGGTGGTTGCCCGGGACTGGGGGACATGATGGGAAGAGAGGGAGGTGATAGGGTAAGGGTACAAGTTCCTTACTAAAACTTTGAATATACCAAAACCCAATGAATTGTACATTTTAAACAGGTGAATGGTATGGTATATGAATTACACCAAGAGTATGTAAAAAATCTAATCTTAAATAGGCATGCATAAGTAAACTAATAAATAGAAATAGACATTCGATTATTTCAACTCCCGACTTGAAAGTGTGCATGTTCACATTAGGCCCAAACATTTCTTAGATATCCTCTCGGGGAAAACGGGGGCCCACTCCCGAAATGGAAAACGTGTAATGGCTTGGTTAGGCGCTGGAATAAACTAATGGGCCGATGTGAATGTTGATGAATTCTAGTTCATTCTGTTTCCAGATCTTTGTGTCCCAATTGTCCTCACTAGTTTAATCTTCATCCCTACCTGCTTGTCACCAGCTCCCTTGTCCCTTGGCCACGTTTGACTGTGGGAATGTGGAGGCAGGAGCGGATTAAGATCCCTGTGCTTGTCATCGGGGGATGGCTATGCTGCCAATAGCTACGTATCATTCACAATAAAAGGAAACGAACTCTGAACACAAAACTTGCGTGTGGGTGGGAATGAAAATAGCTTTCCAGCTTTTTTTTTTTTTTTAATTCCAAAACTCTAGATAAGTTCATCAGAACTGCCTTCTCGCCCCTCTTTCTCTTTTTGCTCAGGTGATGCATTCTGTGCTGATGGTAATGCCCTCAGTAATACTCTGCCCGCCTGTTGGGTGGCCTAGCACGCAAAGTGGAAACAGGCAGATGGTGAGCACCAGGACGTATCCAGCCTTGGCTTTGAATAGAAAAATTAGCATATAGAGAAGTGCAAGAGTATAATTGTGCTGTGGTTTTAGCGTTTACCGAGAAGACATGTTCTTTCTTTTCTTTTAGAAATTAATATCTTTCTGCTATAAATCCTCAACTTAAATCTCCCCGTCTCTGCTGTCAAGGATATCTTGAGGAATCAGGAGGGAGTGGGTCCAAAAAGTTGGACTGGATGTGGGCAGGAATTTATTAAATTGATACACCTGGTTTTCCTGTGTATGGCAATAAAGATGAAAGTGACGGATAGGAAAGCAGAATCAGATACACATGCAAACACCAACCGCATCTGCCTATGTCTCGCACCGATTGAGTCGTCAGCGGTGTGCCCTATTGCATTGATATCTCCCACACTGCCTTGGGCAGGGCGTTCGGAATGTGCCAACAACATCCATTGGCAGTTTGACAGTTTCCACCTGAATCAAAATCCTAAGACAAGCTTGTCATTTTAGAAAGCAACCACGGTGGCAAAATTAAATCTAAAATAACTTACAAATATATCAGCAGTTACGTATTAAGCAATCACTCTACAATTAGCATGGTAGTAGGCCTTGTTAAAAGGATTTTTATTTTGTTATTTCTGCTTACAGTGTGTGTTAAGACACTCTGCACAATTAAAATTAAAAAGAAATTTTAGTGAGGTGGAAGTAATAGGACGGCACATATTCACTAAGAATGGGAAAACGTTAAGTTGTGTTGTGTTTTAAATGTAACACTCAAAACAGAGACAATTGAAAAAAAAATTAAAATATATTGAGGGATTTTATCTGTTTCATCCATACATTTAATATCATAGAAACTCAGTCTTGCTTTTATAATTCTGGAGTCTTTTCAGTATTCTTTCCCTAGGAACTAACCTGCAGTTACCCAGAATATCAATCAGCTCCATTTTGGTAGTGCATAAAACACTCTCTAATTAAGCTTTATTTAATTTGTTTTAACTCGGAGTGCAAAGGAGATGACACAATGTGAATTACTCATGATAAGAACTGCTCCTCGAAACTACACGTGGGTACGAAGGGACATCCGTGTGTGTGTGTGTGTGTGTGTGTGTGTGTGTGTGTGTGTGTGTGTGGCCTGGACCACCACTTGCAGAAGCAGTTCTTCAGAAAGATGATAACAATAATGTTCACACTTAGCATTTACACAGCATTGGCTGTCTTCACAACACTTTCTAAACCCTCACTAAATAATGCTACTTGCAGGAAGGAGGTTACAACACCAATGAATTAGCATGTCCCCTGCCGTAGCGTTAGTCCTCTGAAATGTCACCTCACAGTGTCTGCTCCTGTGGGAATGATTGCCCCTCATGATGGATGAAAGCCGGATACAATTGATTGGTTGATCCCGGCCTGCACTCTGAAGGAACCTCCATCGCCTTTGGATGTTTATACTGATTAACTCAAGTGAAGGCTTCTTTCTGTGTGGCCTCAGACCAGCCCTCCATTGATTGACATCCAGGTGCAGGGAGATTCAATCCCAAATCTTGACACATCCTGAGGTAGTGGCCTCAATACTCGATACCAGGGTTTCTCAAACTCAGCAGTACTGACATTTGGGACTGAAACAGTCTTTGTTATTTGGGCTGCACTGTGTGTATTGTTGGATGTTTAGCAGCATCCTTGTCTTCTATCCACCAGATGCCACCAACACCCACCCACCCCACTCCCTACTTGTCAAAACTAACAATATCTGTGGATATTGCCAGCCGTTCTCAGCTGAGCAAAGTCACCCCTAGTTGGGAACAAGTGGCATGCACTTTGCCGGTGACTAGCCACCCTCTTCTGTTGCTCAACACTACGCATGTGTCCCAGCAGGGCTTCCTTGGGCAGTGAATTTCAGGCACATTATTTCAGTTTGATTCTCTCTAACGAGGAAATCCCAATGTCTCAGTTTAGGAAACCCTTCATTCCCAGTCACTGAGGATGACATATTCCCTCCCTACTTTCCCCAGAGCCCCGAGTCAGGAATTGTTCCGTACCGAGTGCAAAACAGCAGTATAGACATACCCTGAGACTCAGTTTAGCATTACAGGTTATGAAAAACTTCTTTCATGGGGTTTTAAGGTAAGTTGACAGAGACTAGTTTGACAACTCAGACTTACACATTTTGCTTCTCAGCTGGGCTTGGAAATTGTGGTGGCAGCAATTGTGAGGAAAATGCTTCCTCCCGGCCCCATCCGAAAAGCTTGTGTCAGACGGATCTCTGCAGTTATTTTTGGTTCTGTGTTCAGTAAGTTTTATACACACCTCATTCGCAGGAAAACTCGCCAGTCTGTTTCCACGGACAGGATAAACTAGCTGTTTTCTTTGTATCCCTAGTGTGAGCTGGTAATTATCCATCTACTGCTGGGATATTTCATGTAACCAGTGGGCAGTTTAGATACCACGTGCATCCTTAATCTCCCTTGGATGTTCTAGGGACAGAATTATTTGATACAAAAACCTTTGATATTACAAGTTGTGTTTAACATTTCAAGCCTCATTTACATCAGTTCAGCTCAGTGAGCTGCTAAGCACTCAGGACGACAGATCTATTGCACAAAATAATAAAAGTGAACTGCTGAGGAAGTCTCTAGAATGTATTAGCCCAGAGTACAGTTAGCGAGGCAATTGCACATCATCTCAGAATATTTTTTCAGATAAGTAAATAAACGAGAAGAGGACTGGATAGTGAAAATGATTGAGAAGCTCCTGATGTATAGATTCCATGTACTATGCATATGGTATGATCTACTGTGTACTAATTATCCAAGCATGAATGTTCCAAATTCTCTATTGATCTGAATGCTATAGTATATCTTGGTCTTTTCATTTCCAGCAAATCACTAAAGGCTTTGACAATTTCCACGCGGACTGGAACCCGGGAAGTAGTCAGACAGTTACTGTACATCAAGGAGGTACTAATGTCTGTAGCTGAAACACCTGCTAACCTGCTATTGTAAGCATTTATCCAGTGTTTGCCTGCGGCAGACATAAATGAATAAATAAACTTTCGCCAGTCATATTACATGAGTTAATGCATTACAGCATTATGTAAAGTAGCAAAGCACATTCTTCTGGGGCTTTTTAAAAATCATTATTTGTGGCAGGTTAGAACCTTCTCTGCTTCATTTTCCTCACTTAGGCTTCTGTCAGAGCCCTCACCACTGCAGGGCTAGTGGGCCTGTGCTCGAGGAAGTCTGCCTTCTGGACAAACAGCCTTTCTGATCCTCGAAGAGTTTCAAAATGACGTCCCAGAGAGGATGGATGTCTTAAACACCTGGGCTGTCAACGGGCAGCATCAGGGACTGCGGGTACATGGCTGACACCGTCACTGCGTACAGAGGCTTGCCCATATTTGGAAAGGAGAGCCTTTCTTTTGACAAGTTGGCACCAGCTGTTTCAAGGAAGTGCACAGCTGTGTATCTCCAACACGCTTAGTGCCCTTTTATAATTTAAGGGGAAAAAAGTGTAAAGCGGTGACCGGAAAGGGCAGACCACTGCCAGAAGCCTTCTGTGCAGCTCCGTGTTCACTTGACTGTTTTCAAAGTATGAAAGCTAAGTCATCAATTAAAATAAAGTCTGGAGATGGTTGCTCTAGTGCTTTTTTGAAGATTTTATCTATTGGCATTGGGAGAATAAAATAGTTAGAAATAAATGTATCACCTGAAGTGCCAGAGATATAATCACTTTAAAAAAACAGTTTGCCAGGTCCTCAGTAAACTAATCATAGAATGATCATACACCCAAGGTAGATGAAAACATGTATCTACACAAAACTTATACATATGTGGACAAACTTTTGCATGCATGTTCATAGCGGCATGATTCATAGTAGCCAGAAAATATAAAGAACCCAACACCCATCAACTGATGAATGTATAGATGAAATGCAGCCTATCCATTCCATGAATACTCTTCAACAATAAAAAATAAGTTAGACATGCCACAGCACAGGTGAACCTTGAAAATATTATGGTCAATGAGAAAAGCCAGTCACAAAAGACCATGTGTCAGATGATTCCTATAGACATATCATTATGTGTAATGATGACAGGTAATTAGACATAAAGCCTATGTGTTTTCTTGAACTTTTTTGCCAATAACAAGTTTCAGTGATTCGCCATACTCATAAGATCGCATATATAATATTTAATGGTGTTACCAAAGGAAAGAGCATTCCCATATGCCTTTGATTTCTTTTTTTTTTTTTTTTATTGAAGGGTTAGGTCTTTGTGTTAGTACAAAACACTGACGTGACTGAATGTGATGTGCAAAAATAATCGAGAGTAAAATTGTTGCTCAGTTCGCTCACTGACAATCCTAGGTGTTGAAACCCTCCAATGTGCCAGGTTTGACCTGGAGCCGAGGATCTTTATTAGGTGAACAAACTGCTGTGGAAACAGATACCGAACACGTGAACACATGAATACAGGGCTTGCACGTGGCAGTGACTGCTCTGAAGAAAGAGAATAATGAAACAGAGCTTCCGGGGGAGGACTAAGGGAGGGAATAGATGTGTCAAATCCAAGGAAGGACAACTCCAAGCAATTGCAAAAGGAAAAAGTAGGCAGATCCAGAGGAGTAAGCTTGATGGCACCAGGAGCAGAAGAGAGGTGATGTGGCTCTGCTGTCACACAGAAGAGGGGTCAGGGAAACAGGCCAGGCTAGAACGCCCGAGGTCGAGTAAGACCACCAAGGAGTCTGGAGTTTTTCAGAGTATAACACGTCATCAGAGGGTTTTAAGAAGGGCAGAGCCAGGATCAGATAGGACTTTTTAAATGACATTAACTGTATGGGAAGGAAGTGGGGGCCGGTGGGGAGCACACGGGGGGCATGTAGCAGCTCTTCCGGCAAAGGGTTGGTGGTGCCGTAGACTAGAGTGACAGCCACCGGGACAGTGAAAAGTGCTCAGCCACATCTTACTTAAGACATTTCTTTTTCTGCTCGATCTTATTCTTGTGGGATGTAGGAATATCGAACATTTTGTTTAGAATTTAAAAGTGAATTTCTGACTGATTATGTGGCCTTGCCAAAATGAAAGGCACACAATGGCACCTGATTATTTTTCTGGGCAGCTCTGGCCACCTCTGCCTCAATACTTAGGGTGTAATCAATAAACATAACAGAGGCTATTCATTCCACCAGGATGGATTCCAACAAAAGGACTCTATTCACTCCGGTAATAGGCAGACTTCACCTGTTCCTTCACATTCGCTATTATGTCTAGCGTCTTCAGTCACCTACCTACTTTAGCACTCAATGGTGATAAAATGCTTCGTTGGCCTAAGAATGATTATAAAGCTGGGCTGTTTATACTTCTGGTGGCCAAGACAGTGTCCTTCTGACGGAGGGTGAGGCACAGTTCATTATGGCAGGATAGATATTGCATACATTTTCAAGATGATGAAATTTAGTGCTTGCTGAGGTTTGGGTTAGTTTTAAAAGGTATTTTCCAGAAAACAGCTTTTTCAATTCAACTATGAATTTTTACATTAATAGGCTTGGTGAGTTTTAGTGGGCACGTGCTACGTAGCTCGGTTGGGCCATGTCCCGCAAACCGAAAGGTCCCGGTTTGATTCTTGGTCAGGACACGTGCCTAGGTTGCGGGTTTGAGTTCTCACATTGATGTTTCTCTCTCTCCTTCTCCCTCCCTTCCTCTCTCTCTAAAATAAAATAAAAAAATTACTTTAATTTAAAAAACTGTTTTTGAAACATGGTATTAGTATCATTTGTCCAGCCTCTTCCATTGTGAAGACATCTACTTTTCCTTAGACTTGAACTACCAGGCCAGGGGCCTCATAGAGACCTACAAGCACTTATAAATAGTTAATATTCATTAACTTGAACTTTTTGCAGTGGAAAACTGATGCTCTGGGTTTCTTCTAGAGCAATTAAATATGATTTATTCTCCATCATTTATTGACTTATTCATCCAGCGAATGATTATTGACTGCTTACTGCAATGTTATACAATGTGAAACAGACAAAGACTAATTAATAATAATAATGGCTAGCATTTGTGGAGTAGATACTGTGAGCCAACACTGAATGCTTCAAGTGCTTTATCTCACTGAAAGGACCTGATGACGCAGCTATTACCATTCCTTCCAAGGAGTAGAGAAGAAAATTGTGCCAGCTAGAGCTTACAAAGGAAGCCCAAGATAGAAGGTGATAGATCTGGGAATTGAACTCAGGGACTCTGCTTCAACAGCCCTTGCTTCAGTGCGAAGATTGTCACCTGCCAAGATGTGTCCAACGTCCTGTCCTTAAGAAGAGTGCATGTTAATAGGGGAAGTAGAATATCCATGCAGACAAGAATAGTTCATAGATCATTCAAGTACAAAGGCAGGTAAAAACAAGGAGCTATAGGTATTGAGAGAAAAAAGCCACTTCCATCCAAAAGAAGTGGTTCTCAGCCTTGACTTCGGGTTGTAACCACCTGAGAAGTTTAAAAAAAAAAAATACCGCTGCTTTGGTCCCAACCCCAGAGACTCCAGTTTAATTGACCTGGCATGTGCTTGTGTGGCTGGATTTTTTAAAGTTCCCCCAGTGATGGCCATGTGCAGCAAAGTTGAAAGCCCTGGGCCAAAGGGACTAGGGAAAATCTTAGGAAGGGAAGAAGTTCAGAGGTGACTTGTCGAGAATAGGCCACTATTTTGAAAGTCAGAAATGTCAGGGCTGCAGACGGGAGTAGATGAGCATGTTGTGATATGGAAAAGATCCTTGCCACTCAAATCGTGGTCCTGGGACCAGCAGCCACACCAGCACTTTGGAATTTGTTAGAGGTATCGAATCTCAGGTTGTCCCAGAGTCCATGATTCAGAAACTGCCAACCCACGTGATTTGTGTTCGCATTACAGTTTGAGAGGCACTGGTCTAGGGGGAAAAGATGGGAAACCACAGAGCATATCTGCTGATTGGCAGATGATACCAAGAGCCAACAGGTGGAATAGTGGGCACAGCACATGTGCTGGGCAGGTGTGACAAAGTGGAGGCCAAGTTGCCAGGTGCTATGATTGCTGCAATAAGCGGTTAACATTTTCTTCTGTGGATTGTTGGAAGGTGAGAAACTTCCAAATAAAAGGGACGTGGGCAAGGGATGATTTAGGATAATGATCTGGCGACGATTTGCAGAAGAGATTAAAGGCAGAGAGAAGCCAGAGAGAGAGGTGGAGGTACTCAGAGGGGCCTCCGTGTGAATTCTCAATTCACAAACATGCAAAGAACGAAACTCAGACCAGGGTGCAATTCAGTCGGCAAGTTCTTATCTTCAAAATACAGTGTTTTACTTCAAGGAATTCTTATCTCCAGCAGCCTGACTTTGGAGCTACATTGTGTATCTGAATGGAGATACAGGCTACATCTTACTCTGAGTGGCAGCCAGTGTATATAGAACAGCTTTGTTATTTCATCCATAACTCCCCCCCGCCCCATATCGGACGACTGTATAGAGGAACAAGAACAGAATTCTAAGGGTACAAGAAAGACATTTATGTTTGCCCAGCAGCAACATGATACCATTGTACCATAAATTGTTTGTTCCGGCCGGTGTGGCTCAGTTGGGCATCGTCCGTGAAGTGAAATGTCACTGGTTTGATTCCCGGTCCTGGCATATTGCCTGGGTTGATGGTTTGGTCCCTGGTCAGAGTGCATATGAGAGGCAACCCATCAATGTTTCTCCCTCACATTCCTGTTTCTCTCCCTCTCTTTCTACCTCCCTACTCCTCTTTCTAAAAATAAATAAGTAACATCTTTAATTTTTTCTCTGTGATCATGGAGCAGGGTATTGTGTTTGATAAACTTTTCTAAGAAGGGTTACTACAAATTCTTGGGGAATGATATCTTTAGATATTACTCTAGTTAAACATATTTAATTCTGAACCTATATTGAATGTCATTTTCATTTAATAATTATGAGATTTTTTTTAGGATCTGTAGCAAGTACAGTACCTAAGGGTCATCATTAAAAGGGACGGCAACTATTTACTGCATGGAAATGACCCAATGTATAGAAATTTTTGGTTGGCCAAGTGCTAGGCACACGCGTTGATCTTATTTTACTTTAATCTAAGAACAGTTTATATAATTCAGTATCTAATATTACTGCTTTGCACACAGTAGGTTCATTTGTTGAAAGAACAACTGTAACGAGTCGGTATAAAAAGATATTAGAAATAATTTTTAAAAAATAACTTGCTAAAGATAGAACTTATGTCAAACAAAATGCATACAGTTAAAGTATATAAATACACTTTTAAAACTGAAAGCAACTGGGAAACTTAATAATGAAGTATATTACAAGTGTCTTTGAAGTTACCTGTTAGTAATCAACACAAAAATAAATTACCAACATGGTCATAAGGTGGTAACTGTAAAGTGCAGGTAGAAATTTCCAAAATTTACCCCTCTTAAAACTTGATACTGCAATTTGCATATGTTGCCACCAGATGGTGGTGTTTGCTTTAGTCATGATCACATGATCTCGGCCAGGGTAACCATTATCAAATAGGTGCTGAAAACCGTTCACCCTGTGAATACCCCAGTCTTTTTTTTTTTTTTTTTAATTTGTGGAAAAAAAGAACACCAAAAACTAATGGGCTGCTCTTTTGTTGGCAGACATTCACAATATAAATAAAAATAAGAACCCAAGCCCTCAAAGAATTCAACAGTCTAGCAAAGTATTATAGAAGTGAGACAACTATTGTGGTATCTGAAATTATACAGTAAAATAATTGTTAAATGTAATATAAGAGGTGGGAAAAACAAAACAAAACCCTGTTTTCCTGTGAAGCAAAGCTCTGGAGGACGAATATGTAGAGAAAAGGAGACTAATAAGAGGAAGGAAACAAGGCAAACCAAAAATAAAACATGCAGTGACTCTGTATGACCAAAATGTAGGTCCATGGTCGGGAAGTGGGGAAAGAGAGTACTTCTTCGAAGGCTTAAAATAGGTTCTTAAGGGCGAAGCATGCCTTGTGGTTGAGTTTAAATGCTGTTTTTAAGGCAGTAGGGAGCCCTTGAAGATTTTTAGGAAAGAGATCTGTAAGATCTGTAAAATCTGTAAGATAAAGAGATTTTAAGAAATTCATGGCCAAAACTTTGTCTTATCAGGAAGAAACGTGGCTCCTAAGGAGATTCTTGGTGAGGAAACATTATCCACAGGAACTTTCCAGTAGTCTCTGGCTTCCTCTGCTTTTTCCCCAGATCAAGGAGGTTATCACATCAACCTAGGCTGCAGCCTCTTACCATTTGCCTTTATGATAAGGAAGAGAAGTGACTCCTTGTTAGAGTCACTGTCTGCTTCTTTCCCACTACCTTCTCTGGAGCTGAAATGTGCATTGCCGTGTATTAGTGGCCTTAGTTCACTCTTCTCTTTTGTCCTTTAGTGACCGTGGCTGTGCCCTGGGCTGTTAGAGCTCTCTCCCTGGGTTTGGAACCTATGCAGGATGAGGTTAGGGAGTAAGAATGGGAACATAACATTTCCTAATCTAAATCCTTTAATGGCTGCTTTGTTTATCGCTTGCCTTTACCTTGGGTGTTTGGCCTTTTTCATAAAATCGGAACAGGGCCATGTGCCTCCTATCTGATCTGTTCTAAGAATAGGTGGTCTGCTCATTCAGGGTGCTAAATGCTGCCTAAATCTGGGCCCTCTGGGATAAAGGCTATTTCTCTGTTTTCCATAGAAACTGCTTTTTGGAGCTGGCTTCCCTCTCCCCTCGGCTTGCCAGAAGACCAAAGACGCACAGTTTGGTCGCTGATAATACTAATCCTCTCTGGCAGTTAGCTGACAGCCTTTCCTATTACAATAACTTTGAAGTGCTCCTTTTGGGGGGTAGGGGGTGGAATTTGGGCTAACCAGGAAAAAAAAAAAAAACATAGACCTTCAAATCTCAAAACCAAAAATACCCTTCCCACTTCTATTTCTCAAACTTCCTTGTGCTATGGAAGGCATTGTGTCCCTCTTAAAGCCTGTGGCATCATCACAGGGCACTTCCAAGTGCTTGTGGGAGCTGGCAGAGGGGGTTGCCTCATTTCTGGAAAAACAACATAGGAAAGATGCGGAGAGTACAGTGTTCTGGTTGTAACTCTCCTCCTCACAGGTTTCTGCGCGGAGCACTAAACTCCCCTCACTTAACCTGTTATTTCTCTGAACATGTTTGTTGATGGCTGTGAACTGTTCAAAGGCTTTGAGGAAGAAAAAAGGACAGAAAAATAGAAAGCTGAGCTCCATCTCCTTCAGCATCTCCTATCTGAGCTGGTGTACGGTATACTCTGCCTCTCAGAATGTGGAGTGTGTGAGGGACCACGGCGCGCCCAAGTTCCCTCTTAAAACCGCGTACCAATGAGAGTGGTTTCTGCACCTTTTCGCTGCTAGGTAACAGAACTGCACATTGTAAGACAGGTCTTTCCTGGTATTGCTGCCGTCCTTCTGCTCCTTCCTCCCTCCTTCTAACCCTACCTTGGACTCCTTATTTTAAGCACCATCTTTTCCCCGGGGGACAGCTAACTCTTATACCCCTTGCCACGCCATGGCTAACACTTGGGTGGTGTTCCATGCCCTTTCTGTGGATTAGCTCTTTCTGTTCACAGCAGCTCTGGTTAAGTGTTAGTTGCTGTTTCTTTGTTAAGAAAAAGTAAGTCTTAAAGAATCACATCACTTGCCTGGGGTCACCAAGCTTGTGGACAGAGAGGGCCATCTGGGATCTGCTACCTCCCCACCCACATTTGTCTCTATGACTTCTATATATTTAGCACTCATATTTCGAAAGGGCCCTATTAATTACACCAGCATTCAAGAGGACCCCCCAGCCAGTGAGACCAGCAAACTGAAGACCCCTGCTTTACTGGATTCTAGCTCCTGTACCAGGTATCTGTTCTCAGAATGGGCTCATGCATTTAGAGACTGTATACCTTGTTCATCTCATTGGCATTTTAACTACCGGGGTGGGGGGTGCACAGCTGAACCACACAGTGGGTTGCAATGGCATTACTTTTTTCTGCTCACTGTTTTTGGCCCTCTGGAACCCACTGCTGGGGAATTTATTAACATGTCTTACAATGGGCCAGGCCACATGAGTTTGAGAAGGACAAAGAAGAGGAAAAACAGAAAAGGAGGGAATGTTAGAATTACCTTTTTTTTATGCAGCACCTCCTATATTCTAGGTATTACTAGTCGCTTCCCACATATGCTTACAAACAGTGCTCACAAATCGTGGGGAGAAAGGTTTTCTGCCTCCATTTTATAAATGTGGTGACTGAAGTTCAGAGACGTCAAGTAATGAAGACCTAGGTCACACAGCGAGTAAGGGGCTGGGATGATCTGAAGCCATCATTTGAAGCTTTTACTCTTTCATTCTGTCAAGATGCTTATAAAGAAATAACATGACAGTTGCTTTTAGCCAAAGGGACATTGGAGGTTCATGACCCAGGACTTCCTCTCACTGTGGTGCCCTGTCATTTGATAGTAATGAGGATTTTAGGGGCCTGGGTCTGTGGACAGATTGTCAGGTGATCCTGTAAGTTTTAAATATAGATATCCACTTTGGAAATGAAGATAAATCACCTTTGCCATATGAATTTGTTTCACCCAATAAGACACATTGGCTCATTTATTTTCTATTTGTTAATCTATTAGTGGGTCACCAGACATTGCAAAGGTAGGATTCATTTGGAATCTCTCTGTCACTTTCTCTCATTTTCCCCTCTTTGCCCTTTTCTCATTTTCTGTCTCCCAGCATCAGGGCCAAGTGCTCTGGTGTGTCACTTCCAAGTCATTCATGACCTTGAGCAAGTGACCTAACTGTTCTAGTCCTCTGTTTCTTCATCTGTAATATGTTTATAATAATAACACCTCCAATGGCTGTTTAAAGCAGGAAGTAATTAACATATGCAAAGCACATGATTAGTACCTAGATTATGGTAAGGGTTTAGTAGAAGTTACTCATTGTTATTCCTTAATCAAATAGGTATTAATCCCAGCATCATACAAGGAACTTGGGGCTTTTGGCTCGAGAGCAAATGGAACTTTCCTGGTCGAGTCTGTCATTAGTTTTCAGCACAATTGCTCCTCATCATCCTCTTGTATGATTACATTTCAAATATAAATTTAAATATATACATGTATATATTTAGACATATATGTATGTGTGTGTATATATATTCGGAGTCCTTTCCTCTGATTCCCTGATGTCTGGCAACCCATCTCTCTGTCTCTATTTTCTAAGAGGATTTCACAGCATGCCTCCATGGGGTTGCCAGGTCTTGGTGAGCAACCTGGGAGAAAAAAAAACAAAACCTAGTAATGTGAAAAACCGATGTACGTAGTAAAACTAACAATTATGTAGCCCTCACCAAATGCTTTTCATCTTGAAAGTGCTTTGAAAACATTAACTAATTAATTAATCAGAAAGAATTTCTGCCAATCAGCGAAAATGCTCTTTGCAATATATTAAGCCTCTTGAAAGGTATTATTTATTCAGCGATGTTTTCTCTTGAATCTCAAGGAAATCTTCAGTTTCTTTTTTTGGAGACATTTCAGGAGATTTTTGTGGAATCTCGGCACACTCCTCTCACTCTTTGCCTCCCAGCAAGTGTGACAGTGTGAACACACACAAGCACACCAACCCACAGACACACACAGTGGTCTTTTAGGATGAGGCCAGTTGACATTAAATGCATTAACATTGTGTACGATTATCTAAGTTACTGTGCTTATCAGCTTTTTATTGACCTGCCAGCGAAGTTAAGACAGAAATCCCCAGTGAGTCTCAAGTATCAATGTCACCTGCTATATTTATCTAATTTCCTGTCTTCTCTACTGGACTGGGGGCCCCTGGGGAGCTGAGACTTTATTGTCATATCCTTAAAGCCTAGCTACTCACCAGGCTTCCACAACATTAGCCCCATTCTGTAGCCTACAAAATATAACTTAATCTCTTTGTGACATAGCAGTAGAGTAGTAATAATACTCTTATGTTCATTAATTCAACAAATATTGAGTGTCTGCCATTCATTTATTTATATATTCCTATAGCATAGACTTTATCCAATGCAAGTCTTTGTGTGAATCAGTGATGGATTCAAAGATGATCCAGACAGGGTTATTGCATTCAAGGAGTTTGTTGTCCAGCAGAAAAGGGAAGGAAAGCACATAAATAACTTTAATAAAAGGGAGACATGATGAACACCTATAATAAGGTACCTTTCAGAAGAAGGGGAGATTTTTCTGGCTGGAGCATTCTGGAAGGACTTTGGAAGTAGAGACAGCTGAGTGGAATATTGAAAGAGGAATTGAATTATGAAATGATATGTGCAGAGGTGTTGCTCCAGACAGAGCAAAAATAATGGGGGAACCACAAACAAAGGAAAGTCTGGTTGCATGGCAGTCATTGATTTTTCACTAGAGCCTGTGTTTGGGAAGAAGGTTAGAAGGCACAATCCAGGAAATGAAGATTGGCCTTCTATTTGGGAAAAACAGCGCTCTGTTGGATCCCCACCAGTAAGAGCCATACTAATCAACCTCAGCCCTCAGAACTATGTAGGACACCTGGACCCAACCTCCAACTCCCTCTCTGGACACCACTCCAGGCAGTCACTACTAATTAGAGAAATTGAAAGGCATCAGTTAGGGAGAGGTCAAGTACATGCCACTTCTGGCTACATCATGGAGACCATCCAACGATGGGCTGAGGAATTTAGGCTTTATTTTTCTGGTATCAGGTAACAATAAAGCATGGCTTCAGAGGGAACATCCTTAACATCACATGCTGGTCTACAAAACAGCAATCTGAAGACCCCAGAAGTTCTCTTAAAACGTGGGCATTTGGAGGTTTACCTGTGCGTTAAATTAAGCCTTTCAAATATTTGATGTAACATTTACATTTTACATCCTTTATTCTCTGGTTGTCAGTTTCTATTTCTTGCTATTCTTAATTTTCTAGCAATAGCAGTTTACTTCCTATTTTCAAATTCCCTAAGGGCTTATAAATTCGGACCTATTAGAACACTGTATAAAATTAAAGCATGTAGGCTCTGAGCAACTCTAGAGTGGTTTCCCGAATTTAAATTCAGATACTACTACATCTGTGTGAGCGGCTCAGACATCATTTCTTTCCTCTCACTGATTTCTGGGAAGATGAATGATTACCGTTCAAGATACAATCTCTCGTGTTCAGTTACAGGACCAAGACCGTTATCAGTTATCCTTTTCTACACAAGGTGTTCTACACAAAGATGCAAATGCTGGCACGTGGGTGAACTACATGGCACCTGAGTAGTCACATTCTGAAGATCTTTCTGGACTTCTCTTAGAAGTATGAAATTGTAACATCGACTGAATCTTCAAAAGGATGTCTGCAGACTTGGAAGCAAACATGGGGAAAGTGATTTTAAAAACTCCATTTGTCTCCACTTGTAAATTTCCCATCCTTAGGAAAGTGAAAATCCTTCCGCATACCCCCTGCAGAGCACTCTAGGACAATGAGGAGAAGGCCGACTGAGGGGGGTAGCCTGGGAAACAGTGGGTGGGTGTGCTCCAACACTAGCTAAAAGCAAAGGGAATCCAGGCTTCTCAAAGAAGCCTCCGAAGTCTGATCCAATGACATTCATTTTGATTGGTCCCTGTGACCAAGCTCTACAGACATCAGTTTGTAATGTGCCAAATAAACTAAATAATGCCATTTTGGAGAGACTATCTAAACTCAGCTTAGTTTTCTTGGAGGACAGCAATATTACTCTACGTGGAGTATAGTAGTATGCATGCATACCAAGTGCAAATAATCTACCATCACCACACTAACCTGTCCCACATCTGGCTCTGCAAAGGGGCAAAGGGATGCCAGAAGTTCAAGGCAGCAGAGTGCCCGCGTCATCACATGAGTTTTAGCATCAGACAAACCTGGACTGCCCCTTAGCTTGATTACTCATTAGTTATATGACATTGCATAAATGGTTGGCTGTTTCAGAGCCTCTCTGTTTCTTCATCTTTAAAATAGGGATCATGACTGTACCTACCTCAGAGGGTTGCTGTGGGAAATAACCGTGGCAATCTATATGGAATTATTCAACATGAGAATCATTAAGTGACCTCTCAAAAATCTTAGAAGCTGACGTACTGGGTGCCAGAGCAGAATATCCACTAACATTTCAAGTTTTCAGCACAGTTTTTCTCGAAGGTTGGCTCTTTATGATTTTCTTTGTGGGTTGTTCTCATCACTAGTTAAACGATTCTGTAGCTCTTATGATGAAAATCAGCCTCACATACACATAGGAATGGGTTATCCAGAATGCCAGAGAGCTTTCTGTTTTCTGAAACACTCTCTAGGGAATAGGGAATGAATTTATTCTTAGGGAGAAGGAAAGAAGGATTAATATTCAACTTTTTCTTAGCAACTCCTCATCTACTTTTTTAATAATATTTCAGGGTAGAGTAAGTTAATAACCACACACCTGCAGGAGACAAATCCATAGTCAGGGGCTGGTGTGTATTTAGAGCTGATGTATATGTCTTTAGCTGTGAGGTATGTAAATTGATGAGGACAATCTGTGGATGCTTTCTGGGTGCCCCTACATGGGGGACAGAATGGGGAGACAGATAATAGGGACAGAGTAGGGAATGGATAGACAGGATCAAGCTGTTTTCATATCTAAGCATCTCATTCTTACTGAGATTAGTAAAAATTCTTACAGCCTCGGAATTATTGCAAAGGACTTCATATCAATATCCCATGTTGAGGTAATAATCCCAAATGGAAAGGTGTTTTACACAAGCTTCCTATCTGTAATCAAAGCCTCCCCTTGCCACTGAGCAAGCCTGGTACTCTGCTATAAGCAGAGGTATGCAAAATGCTGTTTTTACTTTTCCGTGTTTTGTATCCACTGCTGTGTCTGGAAGTGAGCAGAGAAGTTCAAGGTGAGGCCTAAGAAGGCAGAGGAAGAGGGGCAGTAACAAGTGGAAAGGGTGGCACCTAAGGTTTGCCTGGTTCCCTGCAGCACTTTCTGTCTGGTATAGGACTCCCTGGTCCCCTGAGCCAGGAACCCCTGAGAATCATGAATGCCAACATGCCATCCTGTACCACAAGCCTTCAGTGAGAGAGGACTGGGTTTAAAACCTAGCTCTGCACATGACACTAGGTGTGACCTCGGGCAAGTAACTTTCAGTCTCAGTCTCAAATGCCTCCTAAGATTTGATGATTAAATAAAGCTCTATCAATGGCTCTTTGTCTTAATAGACTCAGACGTATCCTCGGACACTGTGGCGTAGTTAAGCTGTGAACCCCACAGAGACCACCACTCCTATTTTCCCCTGGACCTCTGGAGTCAGGCACACCTAGGTTCAAGTGTCTGTGATTTACTAGCTATAAGACCTTGGGCAAGTGGTGTGTGTGTGTGTGTGTGTGCGCGTGCGCATGCATGTGAGAGAGAGAGAGAGAGAGAGAGAGTGAGAGAGTTTAAAGTCTGCCAGATACTGTGAGATTAATGGAAAATAAAAATAGACAGACAGCCCTGGCCAGTGTGGCTCAGAGGATTGAGTACCAGCCTGCAAACCAAAGGGTCACTGGTTTGATTCCCAGTCAGAGTACATGCCTGGGTTGTGGGTCAGGTCCCTGATAGGAGGCACGTGAGAGGCAGCCACACATTGATGTTTCTCTCCCTCTCTTTCTCCCTCCTTCCCCCTCTCTCCAGAAATAAATAAAGAAATAAAAATCTTTTAAAAAATAACAAAATGGATACATTCCTGTCCTCTTGGAGCTTACAGTTGAGAGGGTGGTGGGGAGACATTCTAGCTAAATCATGGCAAAAATAGAAAACTGGAACTACAACCAGTTTTAAAAAGAAAAGTGACATAATTCTTTGAAAGCCTATCATGGGGGGGATCTGACTCAGGAGAGAGATTGCAGATAGCTTCCCAGAACAAGTGACTGGAATGGACAGCTAATGGGCAGACAGGCGTGTGCTGGATGAGTAAGGCAGGGAAATGCTTTTCTAGTCAGCGTTCACCGTCAGCATTGAAACATGTGATCTGCACCTTGCTAGACTGTAACCTGAGAAGTAACAGGGATGACGTCTTTGTCATCTTCTGTCGCCTCTGAGATAGTGCCTGGAAGCACTAAGTAAATGCTTAGTAAATGTTTGTTGAATGAGTGCATGTTAACAGGAAATCAATATGTGTTTGTTGAAGGAAGTAAAAAATAACTGCTGTACCGTCATCTCATGGCTTTATTCGAGATGCAGTTAAGAAAGACACATAGTTGAGTAAAAACCACATGGACTTCGGAGTCAAACAAACCACGTCCCTCTTATTCAGGCCCTGTCCCCTCGGGGAAGTGACGGGACATCTCTGTTTCTGTCTCCTCATGTGTGAAAATGGGAATAAGGACAGCTTCTTTACAGAGTTATTTGAAAGATTGTGATGGTCAATGTGCAGCACCTAATGAAGGGGTGATGCCAGGTGCTAGTGAAAACGTGAGTGTCACCCGTTAGTGCTAGGGCACTGGAGTCTTTCAGGCGTGCAGTTTTTCAAAGATTTCTACAGCGCTGAAGGTGCCAGAGACAGGCTCGGTACAGCTTAAAGTCCAGAGAGTGTCGTCACCCAAATACCCACCCCAGCTTCACCCTGTCGGCAAGGCCTGGAGTTCATCAGTGCCCTGAGTTGTTTTAAATTGAATTTATCGGAGTGACATTGGTTAATACAATTATATAGGTGTCAGGTGTACAATTCTATAATACATCATCAGGATATTGTATTGTGTGTTCAGCACCCCAAGTCAAGTTTCCTTCCATCACCATTTGTGCCCCCTTTACCCTCTTCTACCTCCCCCCTACCCCTTTCCCTCTGGAAATCACCATACTGCTGTCTGTGTCTATGAGGTTTTCTTTTTCTTTTTCCTTTTTTTTTTTTTTTTGCTTAATCCTTTCCCCTTTTTCACCCAGCCACCGCCCTCCCACCCCCCCTCAGCTGTCAGTCCATTCTCTGTACCTATGAGTCTGTTTCTATTTTCATTGTTAGTTTATTCTGTTCACTGCATTCCACATATAAGTGAAATCACATGGTACTTGTCTTTCAGTATCCTATGTTTTATCTCCAGTGCCTAAGAGTCATATTGCCAGGTCTAGATTCCCGGATGCATTGATTATAATTGACTGGCAGTGGGCAAAATATTCTGGGGCCTCAATTTCCTACTAGCATTGATCAAATAGTGTTTCCACGAGACAAAATCCAGTAATTCATGGGCATCCCATAACACAGAGCCTGAACAGGGTAAGTAAGCAGTAACTGTTAGCTGTTACTTTTACAACCACCAGGCCCTGCTGGGTTTTCTGTCAATTGCTCCGTAACTGAATCAGCTTTTCCTGAGCAGGGAATTGCTTCCTTTGGAATTCCCTTTACAGAAGGAAGAAAAGCCGCTTTTCTGCGAGGTCTGGAAACCTAGTTTCCCAGGTACCGCGCCCTCAGGCAGGTGGTGAGCCACTGAGTAGTCTCCCCCGTAGGCAGGTCAGCAGGGGCTGAGGGCTCTGGAACCAACCTCTGCCTTCCCTCATGAAGCCTCCAAGCTCAGCTCTGTGCCTCTCTGCGTTTGTAACCCTGGAAAGCACGATCCAGGGTTCCAGCGGAGCACTGGTCTTGCTCGCAAACCTAGGCAGACTAGGGTCCTCTGCAGGACGAGCCGGCTTCTGTGCTCCCCTGTCTATAGGGACCTATGTGCAGCAGCCGGTTCACCGGTTTCTCAGAGCTGAACCCTGGGGGCATGCAGGCAGGAAACCGTGGCTCCCCTGGCTAACCCCGAAGCAGAACTCAACTCTGCACCGCTGGGGTTTGCACGTTCAGTGTCGGGTCTTGAAAACGCCCGGTTAGGGCTCTCTCTTCAGACAAAGGGGTGCACGTCCCCCTAGCGCCCCTGTTTCGCAATCGTGAACCCCTCCCTGGCCCCATACCCTGCAACCACAGCTGCTGCAGCCCCAGCGCCACCACCCATACCCGGTCAGCCGTGGCCTGTGCGCGCGCTCTCGGGACCCGGGGATTGGCTCGCCCTCCCCATTCTGGGACTGCGCTGGCTGGCGGGCGGGTGGTGCGCAGCGTTCTCTGTGTGTTTGTGTGTGTGTGCATGTGTGTGCGTGCGCGCTCGTGCGTGTGTGCATGTGTGTGTGCGCGTGTGTCTCTGCCGCGCGCGGGCGGGCGCCTGTGTGCGCGCAAGGGCTCGCGTGCAGGAGCCACTGGGTGTGCGTGCGTGTGTTATGGGTTTGATTCCAGAGCAGGTTGCACATTGGTCCTGGGTGGCTCGCAGGCTCAAGTCGTGCTTGGGCATCCTTCTCCTAATCCTTTCCGAAGTAGCAGCAGCGGAACATCAGCAGCAGCACCAGCAGCCGCGGCTACATCAGCGGCAGCAGGCAGCTCAGCAGCACAGCCGGCAGGACTGTGCAGAAGCGAGCACCATTTGGGGAGTTCGGGGGGCGGGTAAGAGGGAGGAGGGGGAAAGCCTGTCTTGGTCTTTGGGATTATTTTCCCCCTTCTTTCCCTCTCTCTCTTTCTTGAGGGTGTGTTGCCCCCTCGAAGTAAAGGAATTTTGCTCCAAAGCGAGCTGGGACCGAAGACTCTAGGCTAAGTTGTCTCTCTATGTAGATGGTGTCAGGGAGCGAAGCTACTGACCGAGCTGCTGGTAAATGTTTTTCACTTCTTACTCTTTAATGCTTAAAGCTTCCCCCCCTTTTCTTTCTTTCTTGTTTCCTTTCCGTTGCTTCTCATTCTGCAATCGCTCCTGAATCAGCTGCAGTTCCCTTCCTTTCTCTCCTTGGCGTTTGTGCAGTTTGCAACTTGTTTCGTGGTTTTCTGTGTATTTTTTTTTCTTCCTTCATCCTCAGATGAATGCTGGAACATGTAAATTCGGCACTTCGGGAGGTCATCATTAGTTGCATGAGTTTGGGGGGTGGGGGGAAGGGAAATTGGTAGAGCAGACTGTTATTTCCCTGCAGAAGGATTGCCGGTTTCTCTCTAATGTTCATCGCAATTATAGGGGATTTTTTTTTTTAGGATGCGTTTTAACATTGCATTGATATTTAAGGTTATCATTTCCCAGGATTACAATGCATTTTGATTCAGTTTTGACCGCATGACAGATGCCAGTGATTCCAGAACTACTGTATGATACACGCTGGTTAAAATATTCAAAATTGGTGGAAGAATCATTTGCATTCCAAAAGAGAATTTCTTTAAAATGCTGTTTTGCATCACATTGCTGCAGATTTGCAGGAGGCAAGAATAGAGACTACTACTCATGTTGCCTGCAAAGATAATAAACATAGAAGTGTTTAGTGCACCATATTCTGTCCTGTTCTCCAGTGATGGGGCTATGGCTAAATTTACTTAATAAATAAATTTAGGGCTGTGGAGAAGGAGGGAGATTGCTGGTATTGTTTTATTCAAAAGCGTGAGGCATGTACAGCAATTTCTAACCCCAAACCAGCCCTCTCTTGGATCTCACTTGAAGGGGCACCTTGTCAATTGGGGAGGGGGAGGGCAGTTTCTACTATACATATGGAATAAAATTATTTAAAATAGCCAGCATAATGCATGCAAATTGAACTCTAACTCTTTTCTTAAAAATAGAACTGACTCTGTAACTCTTGCTTCCAGGATTTGTTTTAAATATTATTTAAAAATTAACATACAACAGTTCTTGAATGTATTCATATCATTTAAGTTCTTCGGGAGGTTCTTAGCAGTTCCCATGTTTGCCTGCTGTACTCCTTGCCCCCTGAGTTTTCAGTTCCAGTTCAGCAGAAAGACTGAAGGGTCAGTAAGTAAAGGCAAATCAGCAGTTTCCAATGAAATCAGTGTATAGTTACAAAATTTCTGCCAAGCCATGGGAAAACAAGCTAAAATAGTGGCAGCTTCTACGTAGGGAGGGAAGTCTGGGGTAGACCAGGTGGCAGTTGCAGTACGTGTATTTTCCTTTTGAGGAGCTCTGAACTCTACACTCAGATGAGGACACCCTGTCCAGGGACACTCCGAGGCACATACATTTCATAAGGGAAACTATTGTTATTTTAGGAAGACTGTTTCTGCTCTATGGCGGCCACACTACAGAACAGCACGTTGCATGTGCAAAGAGTAGGTTTGCAGTAATACTGTTGAACTTTTTTTTTTTTAATGTAAACTTAGCTGCTGCTGGGAGAATGGCATAAGACAGTACAGCCTGTTCAGGACTGAAGTGCCAAACAAACTGTAAATGAACCCAACTAGCCAGACCCTCCTTGAGAGATGAGAAAGCCTACTCCAAGACACCGTGCAATTCACCTGTTGTTCTGGGTTGCCTGTGTTGGCAAGAGCTTTTCTTGATGTTGTGGACCAGATCCCTGAGATCTAAAGCGTATTTCTTCTGTTGTAGGCTGCTCATGGTAATAGGCATTTTTATTTAGAATGAACACTCATCTACTCACAGGTCCCCTGAAATGACAATATTACTACTTTAATATATTTTCATTGACCCTTGCATTGACCATTTTGATCAAGTTGGGGTCTGGAGAGGAAATTCAATTTCCATTCATTAGGGTCTCAGCTGGATTTAAGTGAAGCATTTGTATGAGTTCTAAAGAAAAATGACTTCTTATGGCAAACTACCATCCTAAGAATCCAACTCTTCTAAAGCGTCATGGTTTTCCCATTCTAGGACCCAACCCAGAAAGTAATACACCCCATGCTGAGTAGCTGCATTATTTCTCTGGAATATTCCACACACATAGGCATGAACAGATAACTGACCAGGCTAAGGACTCATTTCATGTGGCACATGGGGCAGGATTTCTGATTGTTATACAAGATATTCAGAGTATGAACTTATTTATGAAACCTTGCTGTTAGCTTTACTTCCAGCGTCTTCACTAGATGTGAAGACCAAGAGTCCACTGGTTTAAAGAATATATCCTTTCCTGCTGAGGTTGGTTTTTACCCACCCACTCCTCTTTCTACTTCCAGTTTCCTGGCAACTTCTGAAAAGCTCCGAGAATTTCTGTTAAAATATTAAACATATCTACATTTTGGGTGTAATGCCTGGTGTGATTATAGGTCAGTCAGCTGGATTTGTAATTACTCTTATATGGTTCTGTGTGGTATAGTGTTTGTGGTTTGGTGATGGTGGTATCATTATTAGTATTACTATTATATTAGTATTATTGTTTTTCCATTAAATCTTAACAAAGCTCATTTTGACATTCTGTGTCTGGTGTTGATCTCAAGTTAACATGTCAAAATAATACCATCCTCTTGCTAAGCTTACTGGTAAATTAGGTAGTTTATTTTTAATGGGCATAGCATCTGGAAATGTGCAGAGAAGGTAACTCTTAGGGGGGTACAGAATTCCATATAGTAAGAGATTATTGGTTCATGAAACTCCTTAATCACATTTGCCTATGTTGTTAGGGGTCCTGTTTTTGTTTTGATAAGAGTGGAGGGTTATCTGCATTGATGAGATGTTTCTATGTTAGAGCTATGAATATTTCTTAGAACTAATTTTTTTTGTTGTGTGATTGAAAGGAACTTTGAAGGTCTGGCATGTTTTTAAGGAAAACCTGTATAAGTGAGTTTTTCCATTGTCTTCTATTCTTTGTAGACTAATTCTGAGAAGTGATTTCTAGTGAAATATGGTCAAGGTCATTGCCAAGGGCCTTCTTATCCCTCCCCACCTGAGAACTCAAACTTAACTGAAAGTCACATTTAAAAACGCAAAACTTGAATCAAGCTATGACTTTAATTGGGGCCATGTCAAAGGCTTATGATTTTGTCTCTCATCTTGTGTGAAGCAATAGTTTTATTCTTTGAATTACTAGTTCCTAGGAGCCCTGGTAAACTCACAGGGAGAAACCTTCTATTCCTTACTCAGTACATACAGCAGATTCACAGCCTTCAGGGAAGATTACAAGAACAGTTTTGGCAGGCGATGGGGTGGGGGCTAGATGTCTTTTGATATATTTTAATGAAAAAGGACAAAGCAATATTTCATTAAATGCATTATAGTTTCTAATCAGATAATACCCCATTTAAATTTTGTGAAATCAATGGTAATTTTACAAGAATCTTATATAGTGAGAGCAAATAGCTTTGTCAAAGTATTTCACTGTACTCCTGGTTTCTATATGGCTTTATTAAAGGGACATCCACGTTGTTCAGGACTATGAACTATCAGTGACATATATTTTTTAAAATTATTTTTGGTTCTTTTCTCTGCCTAACAAAGGTAAGCTACTACTTAATATAATTATTTGAACAGTGCTAAGAGTATCCTGCTCCTATTTCCAAAAGATTTTATAGTTGAAGAGGTATAAAACCTTTTCCCTAAAATTCATG
Organism: Macrotus californicus; assembly: GCA_007922815.1. Lineage (NCBI taxonomy): Eukaryota > Metazoa > Chordata > Mammalia > Chiroptera > Phyllostomidae > Macrotus > Macrotus californicus. The sequence continues at coordinate 875 of VMDR010012414.1, read as the reverse complement.
TTACTCCCTGCCCCAGTCTACTTATTATATTGCATGCTATAATGTGATTTTGAACTTGAAATCTTTCAGCCTTTTTATGAATTCTTAATGGCAGAAAATGAAGCAGCTTGAGAAGTAGTTGGCAAATAAAGTTCCTTTATTATTGCTGAAATACTTGAACTGGTCCACCTCTCCTAAGTGTAGAATTCAGAATCCTTTAGGCAAGAAGAATTACCAGAAAAAATGTATAGCTGTGTGCTTTTTTGCAGCATGTGTAGAAAGAGAGCATGTGTTTTAACTCTGTCTAAGTTTGGTGACTAGGAATCAAGACTAACTCATGTAGCAATATGTTAAACTAAAATCCAGTTTCCCTCGTAAAGATTCTCCCCTACCTGGACAATATGAACGGATCTTTGACTCTGATGGCATAATTGACTGCATTTCTCATCTCGTCACTATCGTGTTGCTCTTGCCAGAATCTCAGTGATGGGTGCTGAAGATTCTATATCTGTCTCCGGAAAATATGAGTGCTTGGTTTGGGAAGAGAGGCATGGTTTTAAAAAAAAATCTAGACTTCTCAGGCCTTGACTACAATTCTTCCAGATGATGCTTTGCCCTCCTTGGTATTTGCTTAGATGACCTAGGATGCTGCCCCGGTACCCCCGTTGTCTCTAATGTAGTTCTGCCACAGGTTATTGCAATATACGTATGGTGTTCCATCTCTTAGTTGTTCTCATTGCATTAATTGGTGATTTCTGGAATGTGAGGCAGATCCATAAAAGTTTGGACCTCAGCTTTCCAAAAGATGGTCTATGTAATTGTTCTGATGACTCAATTATTTACCTATGTACGCTCAAGCCTGTTTAAAAATATTAGAAATTTTGTATGATCCATTT
>VMDR010012413.1:0-26642 GCA_007922815.1 Macrotus californicus | reverse complement strand
ATGGGGGAAATTCTCTGGCTTTGTCCCTCTCCTTCCCATGGAAGGGGTTTATTCCTCCACCTCAGCCCTACTTGAGAAAGCTTCCAAAGAGATGGGATTGAACTTCCCCAAGAAGACTGACAACCTACCCAGCAGCTTGATAAAGCTGACTAAGCTATAGAATTTCATATGCATAAGTCAGAGCTGCTGCTGAGCTGTGAATGGTCATCCAGGTCTGATGTACATGCATGCAGGTTTGAGGATGCACACTAGTATAGAAACCAACATCTGCTTCTTTTTTGGATCGTTCCTAAAGCAGGAAACCAGCCAGAATAGGCTGCTACTGCAGAGAGAGAAGGTGCAGCGGGGCTAGATGGCCTTAGTTCCTGTCCATGAGCTTTGGCTCCTTTTCTTTAAATTTTCCTTTCTCTCCCCCAGAAGCCAGAAGAAGCAGACAGGGAAGTAAAAAAATAATGGATAATTAAATACCTGCCCCTGTACACACACACACACACACACACACACACACACACACACTCTCTCTCTCTCTCTCTCTCTCTCAACAATAAGATAAGCCCGAATCTGGTCAGAGGGAAAAAGTAGAATTGAAAGTTTTAAATAGAGTTTGAAATGCCTGAAAGTGACCACAAGTCCATGAAATATACTTGAGCTATAAAAAGAGTCTGAGAAGGGGGATACAGCAGCACACGTCTGAAAAAAGTTGTTAGAAAAATATTTTTTGTATCCAAATTCAGTTCCTTGATAAGCAAGTTAATCAAAGATGAATTAAAAGTAGAGACACTTTTCTTCCGAATATCTGAAATCTTTCTATGTTGGTCCTGCACTCCCTTGCATCCATGACAAGGGGAAAGGGACTTACACAATTCTTTCTTGGCTGTGAACTTGATCCAGAGGAAGACCAGAGTACAGAGAGGGCAGAATATCAGAAGAGGTGGGGAAAATTGTTAAGGGAAAGAAAGGCCAAGAAGAAAAGAGTATGAGAAATGAGGAGCCAGGAAACCAACCTCTCCTGAGTGTTCTGGGAAGCCACCTCCCAGGAGCTGAGGTGTCCTGACTCGAGTCTCCAGTTCTCAGCTGCCAAGTGACAGAATCCTCTCCCTGCCTCAGCATCAAGATGCTTCCCGGTCACCCAGGCATTGGGACCTTGGGTTTACATCTGTATATCCATAATGGTTGGCATAGGGTAAGGGAGGAAGAGGGAGAGTAGGGGAAATTATTATTTTTTAAATCTTACAACCAAGAAGCCCGGGGAGAAGCAGGTTAGAGCGATTCTAAATGATCTTCTTAAGACTCCAGAGAGAACACAGGGTCTGAGTCTCTCCATGTCAAAAGCCTTTTTCACTAACAGACTCCCAGGGGTCCTTTGCATCTCACATTAGGCCAGAAAAGAGGTTCATATTGCATAGAGCCTCATTAGCAGATCAGCTGCCAAGTTACCAAAATGATGAGCCATCCCACTTACAAGAAAAGGTGTGACCCAGATCCTGAGAACACAGAAGGGGTGTACTGATTGTTCACTCAATCCCTATTGGCCTGGAGGAAACAAACTGCCTTTATAAATTACTCACTGACTATGACTAGCAGGGAGTAAAGTGAGCACTAAGTGAGTTTGGCTACATTTTCACTGGGCTTCAAATAATGTCTCTTTATCATAAGACCCTGAAATGTTCAGGATCATTTAAGACATGGTACCCAGAATGTCAACAGAGATTTCTTCTATGTTTTAAAGGTCTCCTCAAAGGTGTCTTATATAATCCTGACTACTCATTTCTGTCTCTAGAATTCAAGAAGAGAGCCACTCTATTATTTTTTTTTAAGTTTAGGTTTTATAGAATATTTCAGAGTCAGTCTGATTTGGGACAGTTTGGAACAGGGTAGATTTATTATGCCGAAGGCACACAGAGAGTGAACAAGATTGGTCTCAGGAGGGACTTGCCCTTTTACTTTATGTGTAACTTGTAAGAAGCCACTTAACTCCTATGGCCCTCAGTGTACTCATCTGTGAAATCAGTCAATAACGTCTCCCTCTTCATTATAAGGACTGCTGTGAAGGTCCATCAGTATATATATATATATATATATTACTTTATATATATATAAAACTTATCAGGTCTTGCTGTGTGGCTCTGGTGTCCTATTTCTGGTTTCCTGCCCACTTCCCCAGATTAATCATATATTATACTTTCATTATATAATCAAAGAAGAGTCACTTCGGGCAGGGAAGGAGAAGATATCTGGTCCTCAGAGCGTGGTCAGTGGAGAGAAGAATCCAGTTCCCTGAAACTTAGTCTGCCCGTCAAAGAGGAGAAAGCATCCACCCTGCATTCAGCACTCTCTCTAACAGCCTGAACCTGCCCTTTCCACCTGAATTCTCATTACCCAACTCTCCCAACTGGGTGCTGTGGACTCCAGTTGGACACTCAGGATCTGTGTCCCCATCCTTCCCTTGTGTCCCTGTGGTAAAGAAAGTGCACACCGTGTGCTGGCAGGGGCACATGCTCTCTGTACCCTTGAATGTCTCCCATGAGAACTCACACAGCGATGCCTGTGCCAGTGACTTGGGCTGCACCATCCATCACTGATCTTGTTTTCCCCTCTCTTATGTTGTCTCCTTGACGAAAGAGACCATGTATTACGGTTGGTTGCTTTTTGTTTGATTGCTATATTTTTCACAACATCGAAAAACAGCGTACAAACAAAACAGCACCATGCATATGCTACATGCTTGATAAGTGGTTTTCAAACAAGTGAATGAATGAATGATGATGTGTTTGTTTCTTCCACAAATTTGTATAAGTGCAGGATCTGCTATCTGGCCTTCATCTTTCAGGAGGGTAGGTATGGAGAGAAGTCTTCTCTCCTCTCCCCCAAAAGCTTCTTGAGGAAGCATGTGGCCCAGAACCAACAGGGCTGAGAGGTGCTGGGAAGAGCAAACTTTATGCAAAATGAAGAATGCAGAGGCTTATCCTTCAGCCCCTAGTCATAAACCCTTCAAACCTTGCATTTCTTTTTTATTATAAACAAGAAGTTATTCTCTTAGTATTTGAAAATTCTTCGGCTATCAGGAGGTCACGAGAAGCCATGCACAAGCTGTTCAGTGCAGAAATCTGCCTCTGCGTGTTTCGCTGAGAAACCAATCTCGAGCTCAGAGAGATGCCCATCTCTGACTTCTTTCAAATAACCACAGAGACACCCAAGGTCGCGAGATTTAACCTCTCTTGTGCTCATCAAGTAAGCCCTTTGCTGCTAGTGGAATTCAGAGTATTTCTACTTCAGAATGCAACACATATTGAAGAGGAAACTGGGCTGACTTAGCCTAGAAGAAAATGCCAACAAGGGGACCTGAATGGAGAAGGGACCTTTTCCAACATACTGCATTAGCTAGGAAAACAGCAACAAATAGTAACAAGTGATGTGATTCCCTGTTCCCTTTACAGTTAGTTGTCAAAGGCAGTGCCAGTGTGAAGACTTGAAATCTTGTTTTTAACATTGGTCTTTACCTTGCTATTAGTCTATCAAGTTATAATGACTTTTCTTTCAAAGCTGTCTATCGAATTCCCCTTCCTTGCCTCCCCATCCCCATGGCTGCCTAGCTGCACACAAGCTGGGCATGGACCCTTGCAGTTCACTTCTGGCAGGCTTTTTCCCTCAGAACCCTGCCCTTCCAATCCATGCCGCGAACATTCGTACTGATACTTGTAAAACATCTCTTTCATCATATTTCTTTGTATTTAAAATCACTCAGTCCCATTAACCTTATGAGGGATTCTTACACACTTCCTCCCGAGTGTTTCAAATTGCCAGTACAACAAACCCTTATCCCTGATTCTAGCCAATACGCCTCTGAATTCTCTGCTTTCAGATTTAAGTTTTAAATCTAAATTTTAATGCGTGCTGCCTTAGCACTGGACACTATCATATACCTTTGTGTGTTTTACTATACAAATAATGTCTTAGATTACTTACCAGTTCAAGTAGTTACCTCTCCTCTCAAAAAATAAATAAATAAATCGAGTGAAACTGATGCCAAAAGGGATGAGCCATATTTATTTCACAACTTTATTTTCACCATTTCCACTGTCTTCGTCCTTCTCATGCACTCACAGGATGGAGGAAGAGCCGACTCTGCAGCTGGAGTCTGGGTCCCCCAGCTCAGAGCCAAGCAGCCCTGGCTCCCCTCCTTACCTTCTCTAGCTGTGCTCCCCACCCCAGCCAAATTCACCCTCTCCCCTTCCCTTAAGGGGGGGCCTCAAAGTAAGATTGCACTTGGTCCTTACACCCCATTTAATCATGACATCTACTGCCCTACCAACCCAGCACAGCATTAGGAGACCTTCCTCAGCTCCCTCTGAGCTCCTTTCCAGAGTGTTCCTCCATGTGCTGACCCCCAGGAGGTTGCGTTTCACTCACTGACATGCTGCTCTGGTGGCTGTGGTTGTGGCCTACAGCCCCGTCCTCCGTGATGCCGGCGGACACTTCCACTGTGGGTCAGAGACAGAGTGCAGGTATCTGCCTAGTTGCTCCCTCTGAACTCTCCTCAGCACACCTGGGAACTGGCTGTGACTGTTACCAAGGCTTGACTGCAAACCAGGAGATCACTCACGGCCTCTTAGGAGGTATCCCTACTGCTCCTAGAAATAGCTCTATTCTTAGAGACAGTCCTCAATTCGCATTTCTTATCACTCCTGCCTGCTTCCAATCTGGAGCCTAGACGCCAGGGACCACTCAACCATAGAACATGTATTCCCAAAGAAAAAATAATGTTCAGACATAGGGCCACTGTAAGGTAGATTTAGAAAAGCAAAAGTCAAACTTAGTCACCAGAGCACTTTGATTCTGCGGTTACAAATAGAAAACGAGTCGCAAGTCATAGTTGGTTACAAAAGTCAAATGCCTCACAACGGACATAATGAAAAGAAAATCAAACAGAGTGGATGTGATCAACACACAATGAAGTGAACGATGGAAAAACACACAGTGAAATTTGTTGTGAGTCAAACACAGCTAAAAGAATTGCCCTAAACTTTTTGCTAGGAAGGAAATAAAATTAAGCTTCGCAGAAATAATTTTATACAAATAAAAGTAAATAAAACTTCACACAGTGTTGAAAAATCAAAATACCTTCACAAAACAGATTTGGATTTTTTTATTTAAATGGGAAATTTGTACTTTGTAGAAATTAAGGCCACAAAAAGCACACAATTGAACATAATTAAACTTAAACAAAACTGAGATCTTCTTTGTAAAATTTTCGCTAAAAAGAATTTATGCAGATAAAAACGATTGCCATAGAGCAAGATAAAATTTTTTTTTAATTTAAAGTATTTTAATTCTAAACAGCAAATTGATGAAGGGATTAAGTTCTTTTAATGCAACCTACTCCAGAATACTTGTCCAGTAAAAAAAAAAAAATGAGCAGTGTTAATATATGTCAGTCAAGTGAGAAAATGTACTCCGTCTAGAAGCAGGTCTGCCCTTTAGGGTGCTTGCCACCTCGGCGGCTGCTGGGGTCACCCTGTTATTGTGGATCCCATCCCCAGAGGATACCCTCAGATGCCAGGCTTGCACGCTAGTGCATTTGTTTTAAGCTGCAACATGCACACTCACACATAAGCACACACAAATCCGGTGAGTTGTGTTGGCTAATGTAGCTCAACAATATGGTCTGCTGAGATGCAGTGAAGATCCCTTATTCCTGGAAGCGGGATCTCACCTGCTGGGTCTCACCACTCAGCAACTGCGGTGGCCTGAGGATAAAGTGCAGGGAGACGGCTCTTCCCCAACTCGCTGTACACAAGACAAGAGATGGAGAAGGGGAGAGACCAAGTGGTGCAAAGCCTAGCTTGACAAGTGCAGGAGTGAGGTAGAAACATTGGGTCCTCTGCCTGAGCTTTTGTAGAAACAACAAAAATTGTCATAGTGATTCACTCTTAGCAAGCTTTAAAGACCAGAGATATTTTTCTTCTGCCTCTCTGTCCACATGTCAGGCTCATGATCACTTCTGGGTCTAAGTGACCAGGGTCTCACGTCGCACACAGCCCTCACCCTGGCACCCTGCCCAGACCTTCCTTTCCAGCGATGCTCCAGCTGCTGGGTGATGCTCACGGCTCTCCCATTTCTCGGGACTATTGTTCACGCAGCTCTCACAGGGCTGTTCAGATTGCCTTGCTTTAGATGTAGGAGTCGCCACTGGAGTTTAGACGCCTTCCACGTCAGTGCATTACCTCTCCAGAAGAACTTGCATTGTAGCAGGGGACTTTGCGGAATATATGTCTTACTGATTTAATTTTATATTAATTTAACTGTACAACTGTTTTTGGAATTAACATTAATGGCATGCAGATCAAATCTGTAGGAGAGATGAGGCATGCAGTAATTGCTACAAGTAGATGACAGAATACATAACAAAAGTGATTCTGGCAAATATATGTGTATACGTGTGTGTGTGTGTGTGTGTGTGTACAGAGAGAGAGAGGCAGTACTATTTCACCCTTTGCCAACCAACCAACAAAAAATTCAATTCCAGGTGAATTAGATTATAAACTAAATGTTAAAGTTAAAAAAATAAACATTTTAGAGAAACATCTTTATTACTTTAGAATAGGCAAATATTTCTCAATCAGGACATAATTAAGAAGTTCTGAAGTTAAGATGAATTGAGCTAAGACTTCTCTGAACTTTGATTCTCCCAGTGGTTAAACAAAAGTTTGTATCGTGCAGTCCCTAAGACCCTTTATATCCTGAAACTACAGTTTACATTCATCAACTAATGCTGTAATGCACTAAAAATGAACAAATTCTGAAAATTAAAAAATTAAGATGCAACTAACTGAAAATGCAATTTACAGAGTGAGATAAAATATCTGTAAGAAATACATTATGCTAAGTGAAATTTGCCAGTCAGAGAAAGACAAGGGCCATATGATTTCACTCATTTGTGGAATCTAAAAAACAGACTGAACTAACAAGCAACATAGAGACAGACTCATAGATGGGGAGCAGGCTGTCGGCTCTGGGGAGAGTTGTGGGGGTGAAGGGATCGAGCAAAAAGAACAGAAAAAAAGAGAAAGAACTCATGGACACAGACAGCAGGTGGTGATTGAGGGCGAAGGGGGTGAGTGGAGGTGGAAGAGGGTATGAGGGGATAAATGGTGATGAAAAAATAAAATAAAATAAATGAGAAAAATTATTTATATCTAGAATACATAAAGGACTCCAACAAATTGATAAAAGACAAATGACTGAACAGAAAAATCCACAAAATACTTAAATAGATATTTCATGAGAAAAAGACATCAAAATCACCAATAATCATATCAAAAAGTATTTGGCCTCATTAATCATTGGTGCATACTAATTAAAACCACAGTGTGATACCACAACATATATACTACAATAACTACCATAAAAAGTGTGAAAAATACCAACTGTGGCAAGGAGAGGGAGCAGGCAGTTCCCTCACGCACACATGGTATAAAGACTAAGCTGAGTCAACCACCTTAGAAAGCTGGGTCATCGTAGCTACGGACAGGAAACATATCCACCACTTGTTCCTTAGCGATATGGGCATTAGCTACAAACTCAATACAAATGCTGACTCACATTCACCAGAAGCCATGTACTAACATGTTCGCAGTAGCATCGATCATAAGATCCAAAGCTGGAAATTCTCCAGATGCCTACCAACCATACAACAGATGAGTAAACTATGGTATGTTTTGTGCCATGAATAGTAACAGCAATGAGAATTAATGATCTGTAAATCCATGAAATATGAATGACTTTCATAAATACAACGTTGAGTAAAAGAAGCATAACCAAATTAGTATATATTGATATTTCATGTGTATGGTCTAAAGAAGAGCAAAATTATTGTTGGAAGTCATGATAGAGATTACCCAGAGGGACATGGGTATTGACTAAAAAGAAATGTGTAAGGATTTCGGGGATGCTGAAAATATTCTGATCTTTCACCGAGGTGAATGCACAGGGGTAGTTGGTAAAAAAAATTATCAAGTTGCACACTTGGGATACCCTTGTTTATGCATCCTTTAGCTACTGTAGTTCAATAAAATGTTTACAAATATTAAAATAAATTTAAGCAGGAAAAATATAAAGACTTTTACTTAGGTACAAAAGTGTATTGCAAACTGAAGAGACACTGGCTAGCTGGCAACACATGGGAAAATGTCTATGGGTCTTAATTGACTACAATCTCAATTCAAGACAAGAGTGGAATGTGGAAGCCAAATTTACACGAACATAGTTTGGTTCTTTAATATTGGAATTAAAAGCACTTAAATGCAAATATCCTCAAAAACTGTATGATATAACCTTTTAATTTTGCATTTGGGAAAGTCAAATTCCAGAGAGGTTGGAGCACAATCCTATTTAGATGAAGTTTAAAAAAAGATGCAGAACTGTATGTACACCAGGCCTTCTGACTCCCTCAGCCAGAGCACGTACCTTCCTTTAGTTTCATGGCTCCCAGACCTTGCTGAGCATAGGAATTGTCTTTGGAAAGTTTAGGAAAAGAATTGAGAAGCTCCAGATCATTCTGATACAACGGTTTGGGGACCACTGTTCTGGTCTATTCCAGACTGCTGTCCCAGAAAAAGAAATTTCATGGTTTTTGCTTTTCCCATTCCTTTATTCACTGTGATTGATTACTGAATGTAGTTTCTATGTCATGCAAGGCAGCTTGTTTGGCAGTGGTTAAACAAATCTTAAAAGTACACCATACCAAATTTCTAGTCTGAGTATTCCCTCCCCTCTGCATATTTAATATCCTAAAATTATATCCTAAATGGGAAAACACAAAGCTATTTTCAAAAAATGAGACAAATAGCCCCGTGGTAAGAAAGGAGCTGGGGTCTTGGAGTTTAAATATCCATGTACTAAATGGGAAGAAACCCAAAGTCATTGGCACAGGGCTCCATGGGAAGGAAGGGGAGGCTACAGCACAACACAGCAGTCGCCTACCCGTGGGACCACAGCGGACACATAGTTGCGTCACTGAGGTGCTGGTCTGTGGGCTCCGTGACTGGCTCCTGCTATCTCAGTTGCACCGTAGAAATGGAGACAAATAGAAGCCCTATTTCAGGACAGCTGAGAGTGGGGCAGGGCAAGCCCAGCGAGAGCCACAGACAGAAAACAGCTCCCACACCAGGCACGTTTGTCAGTAATTCTAAAGCACATGAAGACAGTTACTTGGAAAAGAGAGCCAACAAAATGAGTCATTTCAGATGGAAAGTTCAGAAAATCATGAAAGAAATAGAAAAATGTGTAAAATGATATTAACATCATTAAGATTGTTTAAAAGCTAAAATTAAAAAATTGTTAAATAAAAATAGTGCTATGGAACAGAACAGGTTAGGCACCAGCAATAGGTGATGGGAAAACCAACCAATACAAAATCTTAAAAATGAAAAATATAGTCATTAAAATAAAGACTCAATAGTGGGAATCAAGTCTAAGTTGGACATGGATGAAGATAGAATTAGTAAACTAAAAGCATGGGTTATTTAATAAATGGAACTCCAGGAAGTGGCTACACCATGTGCACAATACACATCCTATTCAATATATAAATTTTTTATTGAAACATACAGATTTTTACTCATAAATAAAATAAATTAAAACTTAAATGTTAAAAAAACTGTAAAGCTATTAGGAAAAAAATGTAGGTACATATTGTTAAGCTTTTAGAGTAGTAAAAGATTTATGAACCCAAATACATGAAGTCAGAATGATAAATAAAAAGACTGAGAAAACTGTCCACTTTACATTGAAAACTTCTGCATAAATAAAGAAAACGAACTTGAAAAATCACTGAAATGAAATGTGTTCGGCATATATAATTCTATCTTGAAAATATAAAGAGAACTATAAATCAATAGAGAAAAAAACAACTTCATAGAAAAATGAGCAAAGTCTTTCTTTTCATGTGCCATTCACAGAAAACAAAAGCTGAGTGTGAAAAATACATATGCAAACACACTAGACTCCACAAGTAATCGGGGAAATTCAAAACATGAGATGCTCTTTCAAACCTACCAACCAGCAAAAATACCAACCTTTGGCCAAGAATGTGGGAAGGTAGGAATTCTTTAAAAATGACAGTTTAAATTAGTAGAGCCATCACGAAGAGCAATGACAACATTCAAAACTTACAGACCTATGACCTAGGCATCCAAGATGAGGGTGTGTGTGTATTTGCCCTAGAAACTGAGCATACTTACTCACAAAGAGCAATACAAAATTATATATGAGCGCATCCAGTATTACACTGTTGTAGCAAAAAAAAATGGAAGAAATCCAAATGTCATGCAGCAGTGAGGATGATAATGATAGATAGATACTAATCAATGATTATAAATGACTGGTAGGGCTGCATTCATACAATAAATACACTGCAGTTAGAAAGTAATAAACTAAATATGTATTATCATGAATGCATAAATAAAATATTGAATGAAAAAGCATGTTGGAAAACTTTACACACACTATATTTCATTTAAATAATGCCTCAAAGGAATTATGTAGCTTTGCCAATATATGCAAACTATACTTACATACATACACATGCACACACACATGTGTATATAATATTATATTTAAAAAGTAAGTATGTGAACTTGAAGACACAATTCTTCATGGCTAGCTCTGGAAGGGAGGAAAATACAATTAGGGAGGAAATAATAGAGACCTCTGCTTTACCTGTATGGTTCTTTCACCTTTAGTCAAGTCTCAAGAAAATATTAAAGAAAATGAACAGTTATTCCAATGTGGTGATGGATAAGGGGGTATTTATTAATTAACCTTTACTTTCTTTTTAAAAATCTATTGCAATATCCCTGGTTAATAACTATGTGAATTTCAGGTGTATAACTGTATAATACACCTTGTATACTCCATTGTGGATTCACCACCCAAAATCTAATCTCCCATCACCATATATTTGCCCCCATTTTTAGTGAGTGCCACGGGGTTTTCCAAACTAGAAAATTTAAGAGGGACTTTAAGAGTCGGCGTGCACACAAGCAGAACAGCCCTCACAGTGAGGGCACCCCAGGAGCAACATACTTAGAACGAAAGAGGGAAGAGTCAACACTGGAAGAGCTATCACAGGCGTGTCTTTTTTTGCTTCAGAAAGAAACTGCTAACTGAGATCAACATAGGGAAGTTAAGGGGAGGCAGATTAGGCTCAAATTAAGAAATGAATTTCTAGCAATTATAACTTTTGAAAATGTATTCGGCAATCTCTGGAGGCAGAAAGAGCCTACCATTAGAGCTAGACAAGTCTAGTGTGGATAAAACTTGTTGTGAACATGGCTTTGAGACATCGGAACACAATACATACCTCAGGCTGAGGTTTGTTTAGGGTGAGGGTGACAGCAGTGGTGAGACTGATGGCTTTAACAATGAGACAGTGTGCTAAGCCCATGAGACACTGTCTCGTTTAACGCTTCAAGTAACCCTAGAGGTTGGCACTGCTTTACTGTCTCCATCCTACAAATGAGGGCAAATATCACCTCTGAGGATGTGAAGCCAGACTTTTTTATCTCTCAGGTCTGAGTACTTCATTAAATTTCCTGACTCTCATTATAACATCATGATTTCTGAAATCAAAGAAATTGGCTTTGAATTGTGAGATTTAAGGCATCCACAGGAGAGACGTTTGAAAGATGTTTGGGCCTATCCAGGGTACCTGAGGGCAAATGTCTTATGAGTGCACTTCAAATAGTCATACTTGCTCTCCTAAAATTTAGTTTTAATGCTATCGATGCAACTAACTCTACAATCTAATATGAATTTGTGGGAAACACTGACAAAATGATGGAGGGGTAAGGGCAAAAGAAAAAGTAAGTCCTAAAAATAAATAGATAAAAGAAAAAATAACAAAGTCTAGACTTCCAGCAAGTGTGTGTACAAGTGTGTCTTTCCCTGTGTGTGTGTGTCTGCCTGTGCTCCATCAATCAATGGCCCAATGACCATCCGAAGTCCACATCCTCAGTGTCCCCATTCTGGTCTTGTCAGATGCTCATTCTTTATCACTTGCAACATCTGTTAAATATTCTTCTAGCCTCAACAAAGCCCTTCCCACGCAGCTAACTGCCAGGCATTCATTTTATCTACATCTGAAGAAGAGAGAAGATGACTCAACTATGCCAGCATTTTAATGTGTGGTGTGAAAGAAGTGTGGGTGTTTGCAAAGCTGAGTTTTGCTCCCTCCCCCAGGCTGGGCAACCTTTTGGGGATGACATACAATCTGTCCACTGCACCTCAGTGTCTATCCTGGTTTAGAAAGGCACTTCCCCAAAGGCCCTGCGTCAAAGCTGAGGAGATGGATTGCGAGGGAATTAAGCCCAGACGTGAAAGTATCTGTCATTGGGCCCACTTGGCTATATCCATTCCTCAAAGAGATCGTGGAGGATTAAATGGGTTCTGGCTCAGAGTTTGGGGCCAGGGGTCCTACCCACAACTAAATCTGAAGTGTTTTGTGGGGTAGGAGATAAAATGGTGGGAAGGAATGACAGGATGCTGATGTGGTGGCTGTCCTGCCTCGACCGCATTCGGTGGGGAGCCGGCATTAGTTTTCCAGGAGAGCCTGAAGGAGGACAAGATGGGGAGCAAGAACAACTGTCTGAAGCTCTCCTGACAGGCTTGGCCTTCCTCCAGACAGGATACCCCATCTAACACCATTTCTTGCCTTCTCTCCTCCTTGCCTCTCTCATATCCATCAGGACCGAGCTGCTGAGAATGTCAGAGACCTTTCACATGGCTTTTCTAATAAAGTCGTAACCAAAAAATATCTGTATACTTTGTCAGTGCTAAGGAGGAATACCTATGTGCATGGAAATATTATCAGGATAGACACTGGATCTCAAAGTAGCTCTCAGAGAAGTGTGTCTCCAGACATAAGAGGGCTCCTGACCGGAACCGAGAGAGGTGGCCATGAAGAAGGTTCAGGAGAATTTGTATGTTTGTGCTGTTTTGGCCCTGGATCAGCTTTACTGCTGTAATGTTTGAAAAGGGCCAGTCAGCAGGGATTTCTACTGAGCAGAGAGAGTAACCAGGGCTGAAGGGACTGAGGAGACTCTGTGTGTCTGAGCAAGAGAGACTAAGAGAGAAAAGAGTTCCTGAAGCTTATATTCCCGAGCCTACAAAAAAGATCTTCTCAAATTTATGAAAACTCTAGAATTCTGAGTAACAAGTTCTATTTGGTCTTTGTCCCCAGATCTTTATTACAACTCATTTCTGAACTTAGTACCCCAGTAAATTCCATCTGAAACCAGCAACAGAGCATTTGCATATAGAAAGTTTGTTCTCAGGCTGGGTACATACTTGTGGCTACCTGGGAAAAGATGTTAGCTACAACAGTCTAAATTTCCATAGACCGTCTCCTCCATAGCATTCATCATGTGCACAGGGTGCAAACTCAAAGTGTGGAGGAAGGAGAAGACTGAAGCCAGGAGAAGCATCGGAAGACACAGGTACCCGTGAGTGTCTCAGAGCAAGGAAACTACGAGCCTTAATGTTCTCTTTTGCAAAACTGGGATAGTAGTACCTATGCGACCATCTCGGTAAGGAGACTAATTGATGAAATCAAATAAAGTCATCGTGTTAGTCCACTGAGACTGCTATAACAAAATGCCATAGACTGAGTGGCTTAAACAACAGATACTTATTTCTCATAGTTCTGGGGCCTGGGAAGTCCAAGATCAAGGTGCCTTGTAAGAGCTCTCTTCCTGGCTTGCCAACGGCTGCCTTCTTGCTGTATTGTTGCATAGGAAAAAGGGCGGGAGAGGAGACAGACTGAGCTCTGGTATCTTCCTTTGCTTGTAAGGCCACTAATCCCACCAAGGAGGCTCCACCCTCATGACCTCATCTAACCCTGATTACATCCCAAGGGCCTCCCCCCTTTGAATATCATCATATCAGAGATTGAGGTTTCAACATATGAATTGGGAGGAGCACAAATACTCAGTTTATGGCAGTAATGAATGGAAAGTTTTGTACATTACATAAAACTGTAAAAATTTATTATGATATTATTATCATCACTACTAATATGAGCTTCATGTAACATCTTAGAACCTGTCACTTTTTTCCATGGGATCATGGCCCTCCAAGGGTCATGGAGTAAAAAAGGAAACTTATAAATATGGCCTGCAACCCCTGCCCTCACCCTGCTTTACATACGAGGAAAGTGAGCTCATGCCATTTCCAAGGTTAGACAGTAATTGTTAAGGCAGGCTGGTTCAGAGGATAAGAGCTTTGCAAACGGATAAACCTGGCAATAAATTCCATGTTCACTATTTTAATAAGTAGTGTCCTTGGACAAGTTATTTAATCTCTTTAAGGCTCAATTTCCTCATTTCTAAGTGAGGAATGATAACCGCACCTATTTCTTCAGAGCTGTGGGGAAGTTCAAGTCAGATGATGTGTGTTACATGCACACATTACTCCTTGTTAACACCGTGTAAGAGCTTGATAAATATTGTTAGTGTTAAATGCTACTGAATGTTAAATTCTGCTGTTGTGTTTTGTTATTTTTGGTATTATTATTAATCACAAAGCTGGAATAGCATCCAAGTCTCCTGACATATGGTGTTCTTCACAGAAAGAAAGTGCTCAAATCTAGCAAACCAGTTAAGGGCAAGAACAATTTTCATTCTTAATGATAAATCTTGTTAGATTTTTCAGCTGTTTGTTGCATCTAAAGAGTAAAGTTGAGTGTGAGGGAAAACCAGTTCCTGGAAATAGTCATCAGAAGACCAATAAATAGACTAGGACCCAGGTTATTAAGCTCAGTTGGTTTTAGCTAAGCTTTGTTGCTAGGGAACCTGTTTTTCCTGAAAACCAAGGGCAATATACAGTCTGGTTTAAAGTCACAGGTAAAAGCTCTCTGGGCAAAAGCACCACTGGATTTGCTATTCTGCAGATGGCTTGGCTGTGAAGGGAAACTTCTCACATAGCATGTGCTTTCTTTCTGGACTAAATCTATTTTTTTAATCCTCACCCAAGGATATGTTTGTTGATGAGAGAGAGAGAGAGAGAGAGAAAGAGAGAGAGGGAGGGAGAGAGAGAGAGAGAGAGAAAGAGAGAGAGAACACAATGTGAAAGAGAAGCACCAGTTGGTTACCTCCCAGAAGCATCCTGACTGGGGATAGAACACTCAGCCTAGGCATGTGCCCTGACCGAAATTAAACTCACAACTCTTTGGTACACAAGACAATGCTCCAACCAACCGAGCCACCAGGACAGAGCCTAAATCTATTTCTTAATGTTTGGAATTACTACTTCCCTTTCCTAAGTCACTAACAAACACTTAGAAAAAACAGCAACAATGTAAGTGTTCAGTCAGAACTGGTAGGGTTAGTCCATGTTCAAGAACCAAGTTCTCTGCCAGAGGGAGGCTGGATGTTTGCCTCATGTCCAAGCTCTCAACTTAAGTAGAAAAAAGTTAATGGATTAGCCCTGGCAGATGACTGATGCTCTCAGCAAGCAAGGGCCCCCAAGCCAGAAATCAACCCTCTGTACAGACAGCAGCCATGTCTGGGGGAGCAGGACGGGGCTGATAACAGGACCGGAAACCCATCAGAGACACCCACCCCCTTACCTCTGGGCCTCATCAAAATTACCTGCCAAAGAGACACTGCTCCAGACCAGCACCTTGTCAGCCTATTTTGTAATAGAAAACAGCTGCTCCTGTTGGGGAGGCGGGTGGGAGGATCAGAAAGAATGGGAAAAAGAATCATTCATAACTTTCCTACTCGTGCAGAACTATAAGTTGTAACCACGAGGCGAATAAGCACGGGAAATTCTAGGGACCCTGTGGGAATGCTATTATCCTCCTCTAAAGGGACTGATAGGAAATCAAAGCTACTGAATTTAAATCACAGATGACTGTTCTGGATGCTGCTGAGTAGCATCCCAGAAGTGCAGAGGCAATGTGGTACAGGGTTGGATCAGGCAACACGGCCAGGGGAGAGTCCCCCCTTGTTGTCTATTCCTACTCATTACTGCACTCTCGTGCCTAGAACAGTGCCTGTCACATGACGTGTGCTCAGCAAACACTGGCTGAATACACAGCTAACAGAGTTTGGGACAGGCATTCTCCAAGGCTGGATGGAGTGGATTTTGAAGTTCAGTAGATCAGAGTTTGACTCAGTGTTCACATACCAGCTGTGCTGTCCTAGGAACATTTCTTAATATATCCAAACCTTAGATACTTTATCTATAAAATGGGGCTCAAGTAGCTATATTATATGATTTTAGGGAATAGTAAATTAAATATGATTGTGTTCTTAAGTTTCTGGCATGAAATAGAAGCTCAGGAAGTGATAGAAGTTGTCAGAGACCCTATGGTCATTAGACCTCACATGAACTATCAATCTGTTGACAGGACCTCACACTTAGCAGGGAAGGATAGCAATAATATCACTAATAATGAGAAATGCCTGTAACAAACAGGCTGTTCCCTTGCGAACAGTAGCCAGTGGGGAGGGCCAGAGTATCTAAGTGCTAGCCCAGTCATCCACACACCATGCCCATTACACAGAAGAGCTCACCACGGAACGGTGGGCTAAAGAGGCCTCATGGAGCTGCTGAAACCAGAGAGCAAGATCACGGAGAAAGCAGACATCCTGTGGAAGGCAAGAGCAATACGGCTACCACCACCATCCCTGTCCGTGTATTCTGGGAGAGGCAACATAGTTCTCAAATTGGATCCAGTCTTCTTCCTTCAAGTAGGGAAATCACCTCTCTGTCCAAACATATCAATACACGGATTCATATACACACAGAGGGAAAAAAGTTCATCAAGAATTTAATGTTATTCAAATCATTGTCCTCAAAATTCAAGTGGAGATATTGCACTTATTAACAGGAACAGGAAACTGTGCATAAGGAACAATCAGAAAACTAGTAAGGTCTTGGGAACTCAAAACACAATTGCCATATACATATAATCTCTGTCTCTCTCTAACATGCACACACATCTGCACACATGTGCATGCACACACAGGCACACATACAAATATCAACTACAACCTGCAAATATTCTGTATGAACATTTTCATGTAAGACATTCAATTCTGGATGATCTATGGCTATCAAATTAGGCTTCTAGCCCTTCTGTGCTCTCTCAGATTGTTCGCATCTCTCTTGGAATGCTTCAGTTTATACCTGCAGTTCCATGTGGCTTCCTCAGTGGGGATATGCCTCCAACTTTTCTGATAGAGAAAGTCTCAAGCTCGATAGGAAAGGTCTTCAGGTGGCCTTGAGTGATGAAATTCTAACGAAACGTTTCAGTGTTGAGTGGCTCACCCTGGACCTAGGGAACACCCACCTTCTGTCGGGAGAGGAGACACATAGAAGTGTATGAGCACTTTTCCTATTACCTTTGGGAAGGACAGAGGTGTGTGGAACTGTCCTTACTGTGGGCTCTTAAGTTCATCTGAAGTCCCTTTGAAGTAATAACATGCTCAGTTCTGTCTGCCTCTCAGAGCCCTGGAATCTGTCTTATCAGCTGGAGGACTGAATGGACTGAAAGGCTCCTCCAGGTGCTTCTGAGTCACAGCACCCCACCCATCAGCACTTGATTGAGAACGGTGGGTCAAAGGGCACAGCCAACAGTGAGCACAGGGCTCTCCTACATCTCAGCTCACAGACTTTACAGAATAGCAAGTTTGGACACAACGAGCCCAGGTAGAGAGTTTACGTCTCGGTGAAATATTCTTCACCTACAATAGGACAACTTTTTGCCCATGTTATTTAAGGTTCATGGGTCTTTATTACAATCACTTGGGCAGTACCCCCTCCCTAACATTTCAATGTGCTGTGGTTTTACCAAACACAGAACAACATATGGATTTCTGAACTTATTTCTTTTTTAATGTTTTTATTGTTTTTCTATTACACTTGTCCCCATTTTTCCCCCTTGCCCTCCTCTGTCCAGCCCATGCCCCGCTGCCACAGGCAACCCCCACCCTGTTGTCCATGTCCATGGGTCATGGTCTGTGGATTATGTGTTTTTTGACTAGTCCCTTCCCCTTATTTCCCCCATTGTCACCATCTCCCCTCCCCTCTGGTTGCTGTCAGTCTGTTCCATGTTTCCATGCCTCTGGTTCTATTTTGCTCTTTAGTTTGTTTTGTTCATTAGATTCTTCTTATAGGTGAGATCATATGGTATTGGTCTTTCACCAACAGACTTATTTCACTTAGCATAATATTCTCTAGTTTCCTCCATGCCATCACGAAGGGTAGGAGCTCCTTCTCTCTTTCTGCTGCCTAGTATTCCATTGTGTTCTGATTATCTCTAAGTCTCCTATTCTATGACTGCAAAGGGCATAATGTGCTAACACTCAACTCCAGCATGAGAATTTATTTATATTACATAATGTGTCTAAAACAATAGGAAGTACTTACTACATGATAGCTGTTATTAGCTTCTCCTTAAATATAGTCTCATGACTACCTTGTGTGGTCAGAATTGTATAATCTATATTGCATTGTCAAAGGAAATCTCACATTTACAGTACATTTCTAATAGTCTGGAAACATTGGAAATAGTCTGGAAATAATCTTTAATATTGGCATGATTCTTGGGTCTGCTTAAAAAGGATTTAGATCAGATTCACACCATATTCAGTCTCTTTGTTTTCTCTCTGGTTCAAACTTCTCCATTGACTTCTCCTTAAAGTGAATCTGATAGCCAGGAACAGTTGTTGCTTGTGAAATGTGTCTCAATATTACATTTACTTGAAGGGCCTTCAGCTTTAACCCATGACCTGGCATTGCTCTCTGAGGTCTGTGTATTGCTGAACTGAGTCGCTGGCTCCCTCCTACCTCCAAAGAAAATAGAAGTGCCATTCCAAGGAAGCTTTTTTTGTTGTTAGTTTCTCAGTCTCCAGTTTCCTTTCTATCATAAATAGCATCAATTATCTGATGTGTAACTGACAGGGCAGTTAGTTCACCTCCAACGCATCATTTAGTTCAGCTGATTCAGCAAAACATTTGAGTGGGACTGTGCCTGTATGAGTACTGACTTCAATGCCTGATTTTTCACATTAGCCGAAAAAGGCCATCTAGATTAATGATAAATGAAGTTCAGAACAGTGTCTAAATTGTATTTCACTTGGAGCTTCTCAAGCTGTATTTAGCAGATAGTAAGTTATGGTGACTTTTGGAAAGCACACACATTTTCTAGGGGTCCAAGCTAGTAGTTAGTTCTTATTTGCAAAAATAAGGTGCTGAAGAACATGGGATCATAGACAATCAAGAATCAGGACTTTGCATGGTAAGTGACATATGGTAAATAAGTAAATAAAAGAGTAAACGAGCCCTGGCTGTATAGCTCAGTTGGTTAGAGTGTTGTCCTGTTATGCCAAGGTTGTGGGTTTGATCCCCAGTCAGGGAACATAAGAATACAAGAATCAACCAATGAATGCATAAGTGGAAAAACAAATTGATCTCTCTCTCTCTCTATCTCTTTGTCTAAAGTCAATTTAAAAATAAATTTAAATAATGATTAATGTCAGGGTTTTCTGTTTATAATATTATAAAGGAAATCAGATGTGTTGTGTTTAAATTTCCACTGCGTTTGCATTTCGGCATCACCAAGAGACCCGTCATCTTTCACTGCAGAGTTCTTGGAAATGCCGAAGCTCAGTGTCTCTCCTGTCAATCATTCAACTCATTCAAACTTTTTCAAGAAAATGAATGGAAGGTGGCATATGTTTAATTATAATTTTAAAATGTAGCTGGTTGACGAAGTTTTGATATTTTTTTCTGATGTAAATGTTAGTTAACAGGGAAAAGAATGAATTATCATTTTTCCATACTTTGTACAGTTTTCTAACAAAATGTATAATTGATGAAACGACAACAAAAAATTAAACCCAAAAAGCTAATTTATGATATCCGTAGACATTCTACTGTAACACAAACATTGTTTTCTAACTCAGGAATAGCCAATCAAGGAAAAAGGAAATATTAACATCATATGCAAAACTCCTCTCAGTTTGAAGGTCAGCGTTCAAGTTCTCACGTCAGTTACAAGGGTCCCTAAGCAGATATTTGAAATGTTTTATATCCACGAGTTCAGAAATTGCAGAGCCACAGTTGCTACATACATGTTGATGTAAATTTTACTTCTAAAATGCCAACTTCTAGTTTTTCAGTGAAATGGAATCTATACTAAATAAATAAGTCCAGTAACTCACAAAAAAGAATTGTACTTCTTGGCCCCTGTGTTTTGATAATTGTTGTATGTTGGTATCAACAGAGATGGGACAGATGTTAGCACAGCACTTCCTAACATCTAAGTACTAAGAAATCAGCTGTACCATTTGTCTTGTATCAGCATTGAAAGGCCATAGTGTAAAAATAGTATGAACTGATTTATCGAACATTTACCATATGCCAGTCAGCTTACAATTCTGTCATGTAATCTTTCAACATCCCTATAGAGTAGGTAGATTACTCTTTATTTTCACTGATAGATGAAGAAAGTGAAGTTTGGGGAGGTTAAATAAAAAAAACAAATGAACCCAAGACAAAAAAAAAAAGGAGGAGGTGCTTACAACTAGGCCAGGTCATATACGATTCTTTAGGCTATGAGCTATAGCCTTTTCAGTATCCTGACTTACATAAGTTGGCAAAAAGAAAAAGGAGCAAAACTAAGACAAGTCAAAGAGCTAAAATGAAAATAAGATGTGCATATAGACCCTCTATTTAAGGAATCATCACGTTCCAAAGGGCTGTATATTTTTCTGCACTTCTGAAAAGTTGAAGGTAATATGTTCTTGGGAGAGAATAAAGTGTTGCATCCCCTCCATTGCTTCAGTAGCTTGCATTTGAGGAGTGTGTACTGAACCACACCATTGGGTGGCTGGATCTGCAAGATAGATGCATACTTACATCATGGATTCTAAAGGAAACTGGGTACCAATTTAGACATCATTCTGTGAGCTGTACCAAAGGCTACAGAGATCATTCCTGAAGATGAATGTGAATTTTTGTAGCAATCTTGAAGTGTATAAATGTAGATTATTAGATCAAATTTTCTTAGAATTGTCTTTCTTTGACAATTTCTCTTGGAGTTTTAAAACAACTTAAAGCAAAACCTAAAAAATTTCACTGAAGTTTGCATACAGGATAAAACTAGTGGCATCCCCAACACATCAAAATGCCCTGGCATGTGTAACATTCAAAAATTCTTTCACTTTGAGCATTCTACCCTCACGTGTGCCAGAGGAAAGCGTTTCTGGGTTGATAATACTTACTGCAACAACATGCTACCGAGCAATTCTCTTGGGCTCTGTAAGTTACTGCAATGACTGATTCTAAGCCAAGATGCTACAAATTAACAAGTGTTATAAAAATGCAGCTTTCCAAAGATGTCAGCTTTGCTAGATATGTTAAAAGTCACAGGAAATGCCCTTAATCCTATTGCACTTTGCAAAGGATATTCCACTAAATACCTAATAGAGAATGGCCAAGTACCTTTAAAGCAGAGAAACAAGG
This sequence comes from Macrotus californicus, assembly GCA_007922815.1. Taxonomy (NCBI): domain Eukaryota; kingdom Metazoa; phylum Chordata; class Mammalia; order Chiroptera; family Phyllostomidae; genus Macrotus; species Macrotus californicus. The sequence goes on along the minus strand of VMDR010012413.1, from coordinate 5,108 downwards.
AAATCATTCAGACTTGGGTCCCAATAAGGACTCACAGCTTCCAAAGATAAGGGGAAGATTAATTTGAGATAATAAATGTAAAATGAGATAATGCATGTAAAACCATAGGGATCAATAAACAAAAGCTACCATTATTATCAACTAGAGTCACAGATCATTGGAAAGTGTGATACTGGAGCACACAAATTGGAGGCAGCACACAAGAATTGAGCTGCACGTAGACAGCTTTGAGTATGCTTCACAGGAAGTGGCCCTCTGGGTAAGACTCACCACCACCCACCGAAACCAGCAATTGATGCTTAGAGGAAGTGGACCCCACCCTCACCACTCCAGCAGGCTGGTGGCGTTTGTACTCTGGGAGGTGTCTAGTCACAGATGGAGACGTTCACCTTAAAGTCGAGCTCATTTGTATCATGTTGAATCCTACAATGGAGATGGATGCTGTAGTAGCTAAGAGCCAGGAAGGATCCCAATCGTGACTCTCTCATTCAGTGCCAGCCATGCGATTTGCAGAGCCCAGCTCAAAGTGAAAATGCAGGGGCCCTTGTCCAAAAATCAGGGCAAATGGGCCATTAAAGATGCTGAAACATCAACTTCTTTTCTTTCTTCTACTGTCTCTCTCTCTCTCACATGGTGCTATTTTATTTGCTATTTAATGTCAATGTCAATAAAGAAAATTAACATTTTAAATAATTAGCACAATTTTTACTATTCATCTTTCTACTTTGCAATACCAATTTAAATGCAAATATAAGAACATTTTTAAATTGTATGTGGCATTACTGAAATTACCCAATTCATATTCATAGCTCATACATGCATGTTATTTTGTTCTTATCAAAACAGTAGAAACTCAGCAGAAAACAAGCACAACTGTTTCTATTTCACTTCTCGATAAGGGAACGTTCTGCCAACACTCTCTACCTTTGACTTACTAATGAGTGAGGAACAACTGAATGAAGGAGGAATTATGGGTCATCCTACCGTGCGTTTTTGTTCTATGCCATCACTTCGAGCATAAGCAGTTGGCTAATACAGGGAAGTATCCTGAGTAGGAAGGGATGTGAGGGTGTGCCTGGACATTCCTGGTCTTAGAATGCCATTGCTTTCTCACTGTGTTCAGTGCAAGTTCAGGTTTGAGCAGAAAGGGTGGACTCCTGGGGATGGCAGTGCCCCCGCTCTCTCGGTCACTGATGTAGCATGCTTACTTTGAACTGTCTTGGAGTCTTTTGAATGCCACACATTCTGCATCAGTCTGCTGGAACCCTGTGCTCATGGGACATGATGAGCGCTGTATACTGCAGGAGACTTGGGCAGCAAGGAACAGAAGGTTCCTATGTTACACACAACTTCTCTGTTCACACCCACACTCTGTTATCCCACTGAGTTCCAATTACCAAACACAAGTTTACAGATAAGATAATTAAGAAATTTAAGACAGCCATGACACAGCATCACACCAAGAACGGAGCATGAGGCCCTCTGTAATTGCACAAGCTTAAATACTCATGCAGCCAGCCTTATACTTACTAGCTGTGTGACCTCACAGATATTACTAAATCTCTATGAGCATCAGTTTCTTCTGTAAGCTGGGAAAATAACTGTACCTACCTCAAAAATTTATTATGAAAAACAAGTCTATGTAAATATGTAAAGTCCTTGAAATCATACCTGGCATATAATGTAATATAATTAATATCTATTATCGCTATTTTATTATCATCAGGTTGTTTAGGGGAAGGGAACTAGGATTTTAAAGATAATGGTCGTAAAATAAAATTAAAGGAAGATCCTTGAATTTATATATCCGTGCCATCCTTGTCCTCAAATTGTCCAAGGATTATACAAACCTTAATCATATTTTGTCCACATTGGTGTGATTGATATTTCAGGCCAGACATTCATTGTCACGAGGTGCTATCCTATGGAGTACAGGATATTTAACCTTGTCCTTGGCCTCTGTCCATGGAAAGATAGTAACCCCTCCCCATTTATGACAATCAAAAATTACTTTGGACATTGCCAAAGTCTCTAAGGGAGCAAAATCCCCTCCCTCTCCCACCCTCCCATTGAGAACAACTGCCTTATGATTACACGGTATGCATAAGAACATTCAAAGCTATCTTGCCAAACAAGGATCAAGGGCCAAATCACCCTCCCCAGGGATGGAGTGCTGGCTCAGCACTCTTAAAACCCAACATAGCAAAATCCCAAAACAGCATCCTACTGAGATTCACCACAGTCCTACGGCTATTTATTTCTTCCTCTCACTTCTAAGGAGAAAGGGTCAAGCTGTTTTTTATTTAAAAAAAAAAAGTGGAAACAAGGTTCATTCAAATCTGGGAACTGTCAAATCTCGGATAAGCTGGTCCAAGAAAACAGAAGTGAATCAACTCTGGTTCCCAGGATGGAAAGACCTAGGAGGAAGGATTGTCCAGACTCTGCTCTAGGCCTGCTCCCTCCTCCCCCTGCAGACGCTCCCTGCTCCTTGGCATGCTTCTGCTCAGACAAAGCCCTTATGGAAAGTAACACGAGGACTGTGCTGACTCCAGTGAGTTTGATTTATCAGGACTACTGGCATTTGTAAGAGCAAGTGGTCTGTTTGGATGAGATGTTTCCCAGGCAGAAAGAAAAAAAATCTGGCTTTATTCTCCCTGCTCTTAGAACTTCTCATTGTCATTGTTTCTTCTCAGCAGGGCAAAAACAATGGGAATTCCGTCTGCGGGAGGCTCTAGGGGTTCTAGGCATGTCTCACCCCCAGCTCCCATCACCTCCTCAAGCACTTTTATTTCCTTGTACAAGGAATGCGAATAACCCTCCACTCTACACTCTTCTAACTCGGCTCACTCTCTAACCTTCCTCACCACACTTTCCCCAGCCGGCCTCCTTGCATTTCCCCTCCCCCACGCCGAGGTCCACTCCCATCTGTTTTCTGTTAGGAGTTCATTTTCAGAGTGCAGGCTGGTGGAATTCGGAGTTCAGACCCCCTCGAGTGATGAGAGTCCTGGGGCTGCTGAAGGTCCCTTCATGCGGTCCCTGCCACTTCCCCCTCCTTTCCCTCCCTATGCCCCATTCGCCCTTGTGCAATAACATGCTGGAGCCCACATCTGTTTTCAATTCCATGTTCATTTGAACTGCTCTGGGAAAATGGAAGCTCTCACTAAAGGCTAGGGTCTTAAAGCAACAGCGTGAATATAAACAACTTTATTTGGCCAACAAAGAAATAGAGAGAGAGAAAGTTCTTCCTTACCCAAGCTGGAGCTGTCTACTGTGGTTCCGGGATGAGGTCATATATGATCACGATTCTCAAGTCCTTCATTCTTGGTTCTAATGGTCATCTCTCACCCAATTTCCAACCTGGGAATGTTGCCTGAGTTACCCAATCTGAATCAACAGGGTGGATGTTCCCAGGCTCCGACCTTAGTCTTCAGTTTATTGTCTGATCAAAACCGTAGATTTTTTTCTTACTAAAAACAAATAACATGGGGGATTTTGTTGTCATTTCTTTCTCTCTCATTTTATTGTCAAAATACAAGGTGAGTCATATATATGTCTTTCTGCAGGGAAGGCTAGTAAAATGTTCCTTTGCAGGCAACGCTAACAAATGGTTTTTAGGAGGTGATGCTATGTCCTCAGCCAAAATTCTGCTTCTTTTTTGAGAAAAGTGCATTTGGCCATAATTATGAGATCATTATGTACAGCTTACAAGTCACTGGTTTTGCTTGTCATCATAAAAAACAACAACTAGTAATAGGAAGTCACCAGAGTAGAGAGCATTTGTTCTTGTGCTTGAGCGTGTAGATGCTTCCATTGCATTGCTTCTCTCTAAACGACCTGAATGCACGTGTCTGAATCATTTCAAAGACACCAGAGTAACAGGTTTAGGGGAAAGGTGAGAAAAGTAAGGGAGGCACCAGGCTAAACTGACTCCAGGGGTTATGTGTTCACTCATTCATTCATTCATGAAACACTACCATTATTTAATAACAGGCAAGTAATATCTATTTATTATATACATACACATTACATATGTAACAATATATACTGTGTTACCTTGATAAATATTTGTGGAATTATTCTATAATCAGGTATCATATATATTTTTGAATAAATATCGAGTGCATATCATATGTTAGCAACCTTAAGATAAAATAAATTCTATATACTACATAGATATTACATGCATAATATAAATATATACAAGTCTACTGAATTATTGCATGTAGAATATACCCCCATATAATATGTTACTGTAGACCAGTGATTTTCCACTATTTTCATCTCATGGCACACACAAACTAATTACTAAAATTCCGCAGCACACCAAAAAATATATTTTTTGCTGATCTGACCAAAAATTACATGTAATTTTGATTCATTCACACTGGATGGCTACTATTGTCATTTTTTATTTGACAATCTAAGACAGAGGTGTCACACTCATTTTCACCGGGGGCCACATCAGTCTCACAGTTACCTTCAAAGGGCTGAATGTAGAGCTCCTTGCCCCTAGTTAAGGAGTAGTTACATTTACACAGTCCTAAAATTACATTTGGCCCTTTGAAGGCAACCATGAGGCTGATGTGGCCCCCAGGGAAAATGAGTTTGTCACCCTGGACTAAGGGAAAAGAGGTCAGTATAGTCAGGTATTGCATGGTTTAAAAATTCTTGTGAGGAGATGGGTGGGGTGGGGGGGTACGGTAGGGGAAAGTGGAGACAACTGTATTTAAACAGCAATAAAAAAAATTATAAAAAATAAAATAAAATTCTTGTGGCACATCAATTGAAAATCACTAATGTAGACTATGGACTTTCAACAACTATTTATTGAGGCAGTATAACTTGGTAGTATAGAATTTGGACCCTGGCACCAGAGTTTCCAAGTTCAAATCTTGTTCAAATCCACTTGGAAGTTGTATGACCTTTTAAGATACTTAACCTCTCTGGGTTTTGATTTTCCTCATGTCTAAAATAGCTATGATGATATTACCTTCCTGATAAGGGTCTTAAGAGATTTTAATAATATAGTCTTTGAGAAAAATGCTCAGAAGAATACTAGCGTGTAGTTAGAGTTGATAAATATTAGCTATTATGTACACCGCCTAATC
>VMDR010012412.1:0-26643 GCA_007922815.1 Macrotus californicus | reverse complement strand
AGTTTTTTGATCCACTCATTGACTGATGGGCACTTAGGTTGCTTCCAGCACTTGGCTATTGTAAATTGTGCTGCTATGAACATTGGGGTGTGTAAGTTCTTTTGGATTGGTGTTTCAGGGTCCCAGTCTTAAAACACTTAACCTTAACACTGCATCATGGCATCTTGAAGCTCTCCCTCCCTGATGGTCAGTCAGCTTAGATAAGGGCCTCCACCTTCTGCTTTACCTGGAGTGTGGCCTCCACCCCCAGCACCCTGGTCAGGCCTTTGAACAGAACTCTTCCAGCCCAACAAATCCAAACACTTGTGTAATCTCATCTTTGGAAGCCCCACTCGGATAAACACTGCCACATCGAATGAGCTTCTCCCAGTTTCCTCCCTTTTAATCTCCTGGGAGTTTTCACCGTCCAGGACCAGCCCTCACCTTCAAACTCCCCTGCTCTGAGCTTTCACCACTGGGATGTGGCCACACTGGGTGTCTGGCTGTGAGTCAGTCACAGCCACTGACAGCTCTGATTTCAACCGCCAGCGCTCAGAAATGCCGCCTAGGCCAACCCGCCTCTCATGTCGCCCCTGCTCTTCTACACACATCCCAGGGGAAAGAAGTCTCCTGTCAAACATCAAAATACATAATTCTCTTATTCCCCTCATGATAAATAGCCAGCTCTGCAGCCCTCACATTATTTCTGGGACAAGGAGACAGAGCTACCATCTGAAGCGCACACGCAGCACCTGGGTTTCTTCAGCAGTCTGACGGCCTGCTCTGTGCTGTGTCAAGGAGCTCCACTTTGTTCCGAGAGATTCTCCTGGCGATCCATGAATGCTATAGAGAAAAGGAAAGACCTACCTTCCCACACCCCACCCCAGTGCCCAGAGAAATGGCCACAGAAGTAAAGGAGGGCAGGTTTCTGAATACAGGCCCATACCTTGCCCTCACTGCGTGCTGGTGTCTGTCGAGGACACTTGCTCTATGTTTTGGCAAACGCCTTGCAGGGCTTCTGGCAACATGCACAGTTGAAGCCAGCACAAGGCATGTGCCTAGCACGCACAGCCTGTCACACGCCAAGCTATCAGCCACCAGGCCTCAGGGATCTCTGCATGCCTTTGCTTAGGGGACTTTCTAGTGGAAAAAAGGACTGCAGGCATGGAGAGGGGCAGGTAGGCTGCTCTCCTTCATAACTAGGCAAATCTGGTTTCTGCGCCCTGAGATCCACTATTCCAGGAGAGGCCGTGACGTGCGGGGCCTCGGCCAACACTGACAAACGGACCAAACTCTGACATCCCACCAGGATTCATCTTTTTATTGAGATTAATATTACGCCACTTCCCAGAGGAACTGCTGTAACAAGATTAGGACTTGATTTCTAAAGGTAATAAAATAACAGTGACATCATAGACAAAGCACTGGGGACAATCCTTGCAGAGAAAATGCGCTTTTCTTCTTCAGCCAGAGTGACCAGGTGTTCCTTGCTGTCCTGGGCATGAAATTCCGGTCCTGTTATACGCGCTCCTTCCTTCATCTTGGTTCTTCATTTTTTCTTCATCTTGGCCTTGGGACATCCCGGCTCTGAGGCGTGACCAGGCAGCCTTCTCCATCACCCTGCCCTTCCTCCATTCACCCGGATCGACTTCCCGCTTCCTGTCAGTGAGGCGAGGGCTCTCGAAGGGGGAGCCACACCTGGTGACAAAGCAGCCAGCTCCAAGAGGCCGGCTCTTCTTCACAAAGTGAACACGGTACTTTTTATTATCGTTGATTTTTTTTTTTCCTAAGGAGAGAAAAGTCTTAAATGGCACTAGAGTGTAAAACTACACAACTGCGTCCAGCTACAGTCTCCTACAGCGTCTAGCCACAGAGCCATGCGCCCCTCAGATGTAGAGCTGGTGGGAGGCCAAGGTGTCCATGAAAGGGCGCACCAGGTTGTCCGTGGAGAAGTAGAAGATGAGCCCGAACGTGATGGAGATGGGGAGGGCAGGCAGCGCTTTCTTGAACACAGCGAGCAGCAGGAGCGTCAGACACAAACCCTGCAGGACACCAGGGGAGGGGGAGAGGATCAGTTAGCTACGGCCTAGTCCCTGAGCTCAGGAGCGTATCAGGGACTTGGAGGACAACAGCCCAGGACACCCACGACCTTCAGTGGTCTTCTCAACAGCTCCGTGAGGAGCCCGAGGGCGGGAGTTCTCACTCCCGTCATAACACCCTGTCCATGAACGGGTGAACCAGAAAGCAGGCCTCTTGACCCTAGATGCTGCCGCCTCCACCAGACTACCGTCTCTGTCTGGCTACAGTGGTGACACGTATGACCCGATGGCAGCATGCCAACCCTCAGAAGGACACGTATTTATAGGAAAACTGGAGGGGCCCAGCAGCGGACACCAAGGGAACCAGAGATGCCGTGTGCCTCCTCCCCTCGGAAGCAGCTGCAGTGGGACGGATCCTGTCCCCACATTTGTAGACACAAACAGTGGTCTAAGGTGGGGACAGGGAACCAGAGTGTCTGCTCTATCCCTGGAGAGAGCAGGGCTTCAGGTCACAATCCAGAGGTGGAGGAGCCTGGGGTCCACCACTCTTCCTTGAACACACTGTGGACAGATATGAAGTCTCCAAAGAACTGAGCCTCAGCCTGTATGCGCCACGTGCTGCCCAGGGTTCAGGGGACAGAACCCTAAGTGTGAGCCACTCAGAGCCCCTGCCACTGAGGTGTAGACGTAGTTTGTTTTCCCCATCATGCAGATCTGGCTGCGTTACGTGACTGTAGGGACCTCCAGATTTCACTGCTGGGCTGAAAGTACTCGGCTCCCTCTCTAAGCCCCAGGACACCCCTGGGATTCAAACTCCAAGGCATCTGGGTGGTCCACGGAGGGAACACACCCAGTCCCAGAGTTGGAGACCTGAGCTCAAATCACAGCTTGTCCCCAACCAGTGCTGTGCCCCCAGGCAAGGCCCTGAGTACTTCCTTGCCCATGGATCTCAGGTGTCCTGACAGAGGCGCACCAAGCTGGCCAGGCCTTTGCTGCCCTGGTGTGCGCGCCCAGTACGTCAGGGCGTTCGTCTTGTTGATGCCTAGAACTTCCTATGTGCCTTAGTCTCACATTGAGGATCCTGGAAAGCCCACCCACCTCCATCACTTCTGCCCCTCCCCGGAACCACAGCAATCTGAAAATTCCCCTGGGGTCATAGGCCCCCATGTAGACCCCAGGGCCCCCAGGCCCACTTACAATGAGGATGGCCACAAAGCAAGCCAGTGTGGTGTTCCAGTCCCCGCTGCCTGTGGCTGCCGCCTTGCCCACCAACACGCTGTAGAAGATGAAGTCTCCAAGGCCGAGCTTCACACCCCCTGTGTGGGGAAGACAGAGGGGGTCCATCGTCTCCAAAGTCCCAGGGGAGCGGCAGAGGAGGCGAACAGCAGCCAAACAGGGTCCCAGGGGACAGAGTCCTGGGGCACTCAGGGGGCCAAACAGGGTAGCTTTGCCAACCAGCCCACCTCACCTGTGCCCAGGGACAAGGAATGGCTGCCTGAGGAAAAGAGTGGCCCTCGGGAAAAGGGGGAACCTGTGGACTGAGCGACTTGCAGTCTGGGCTGTGAAAAGCTGGCATGTCTGATGACTCCCCTAAAACTGGTGCTTGGCACTTAAAATTAAGAAAAATGAAATCAAGCAAAACACAATCCCCGCCCGTGGTCTGGCATTGGTGGGAGGCTGTACAACTTAGTGTGGAGTGTGACTTAGAAGCAGTTTTTAGGAAATTCAGTTTCACTACTTGTAAGAACATGGACAACACCCTGAGGTCCTCTGGAGACCCATTCCCCTTAAAAACAGATAAACGTGTTTGTCATGAGCTTATCTGTAATTGAAAAGTCAATGACAGTTTCTAGAATGCTGTCATGTTTGTTCCCGTCAGTACAACCGCTCTGGACACTTGGATACGATAATTCTGTTTATCGCAGACCACGCAAATGTCTGTGCGATGAACTCGAGTAGGCCCGGTCAAGGACACTGCTGGCCTCATCCACCCCCACAGCCTCCTCGCTCCCACGCTCCAAATAAGAGGTGTCCCTCCTCCTTCCTGGTCAAGGCAGTGTCTGTCCCCAGCTCTGGCTGACTCTCTGGGAGTTCAGTTCACAAGTTACTCCTCAGGTGACTCTCTCTGACCCCAAAGACCTAGTTAAGAACCCCACTGGTGCTCCATACCCAGGGTCTCCTGCACAGTCCCCCCGACTCGCAGAGTTCACAATCAGTGCCCACACCCATGGGGCATGCCCCGCCAGAGTCGGGCACCCCTGCTCCCCTCAGTGCAGGCACACAGCTGGCGCTCAATGAATGCTGTCAAATACATGCTTTAGTCTGAATGTGCAAGTTCCCGTGGTCTGCCAACGCGACCCTACCTTTGCAGGCCTCTCCTTGACTTCTGTAACGCCATCTCCGATGAGACAGGAGCATCTCCCTCGCACCCCTCCCCAGGCCTCAGGGAACCACACCTCCGCCCTCTGCCCCCAGGGCCACGCAGACCATCTGGACACAGGCACCTTACTTTCCTCCTCTTCCTCCAGCTCCTCCCCTGGGTAGCCAGGCAGGGGGTGCTCAAAGACTTCAGGGTATGAGGGCTCCCCCAAATTGTCATAGGAGTCTTCTTCTGGGTGTCCAGTAACAGCAGAGGGCCAGCGTCACCGTGGGGGAGGTAGAGGACAAGGGAAAGAGACAGACGGCTAGTCAGAGGCCTCTCTGGAGGGCAGGGCTACCCCACCCTCACCCACCAGCCTTGACACAAAGAGCAAGACTCTCCAGACCACAGAAGAGAAGTGGGGCTGAGGCAGAGGACCCAAGTGGCCCCTCACTCAGTCCCCAAGATGCCAGGGGGTTGGTTTTCTCTCCTGCCCACCCAGACCCCATGTCTCCCGGAGAGGCCAGGCCAGGCCAGGCTGAGCTGGGTGCATGAGAGGAGCTGCCCCCCAACACTCACCCATCTCTGGGTCATAGGGGAGCTGAAGGGCTCCCTGAGAGGAGGGGTCCAGCTTGGCCATGCCCACAGTCCATACCATGGCGGCTGGAAAAGGAGACAAGGGTTAGGCCTCAGGCGGGGTGAACTATGGCTGCCCCTGGGTCTGAGAGGCAGGTGGGCCAATTGGTGCCCCCAGAAGCCTGCACGGGACCCTCAGTTCCATGGTACTCAATATGTCCCAGTTAGGAGGCCTCTGGGGGAGGGGTTCGGGCTCACTGACCAGGTGTGGGCAGACAACACTTTTCCTACCTTCTTTGCCTCCTCACAAAGACAAAGGTAACAATATCAGTGAATAGTTTGGTGAGCTAATTGTGGTTTTGTTTCGTTGTGGTTAAAAAAACATTTAATGTAAAATGTATCATCTTAACCATTGTGGAGCCGCAGTTTAATAGTGCTAAGTGTAGTCACATTGTTGTGAAACAGCCTCAGGACCTTTTCCATTTTGCAACACTGAAACTTTGTATCCAGTGGACAAGCCCCAGTGCCCCCTCTCCCTGCCTTACTTTCTGTCTGTGAATTTAACTACTCTAGGTAGCTCATGTAAGTGGACTCTACAGTATTTATCTTTTTGTGACTGGCTTACTTCGCTTAGCATAATGTCCTCAAGGCTTATCCATGTAGCACATGTCAGAATTTCTTTCTTTTTTAAGGCTGAATAATATTCCATCCATGGTGTGCACATACACCACATTTTGTTTATCCATTCGTCCACCAACAGACAGGTGGGTTGCTTCCAGCTCTTGGCCTTGTAACTAATGCTGCTACAAACGTGGTTGTACAGAAACATGTTCAGGACCCTTGCTTCAGTTCTCTCGGGTACCTGCCCAGAAGTGGGACTGCTGGGTCACCGAGTCCTAACAGGCTTTTCTCGCTCTGACCTGGAAGCCTCCCTTGAACTCATATCCCAGCTCCCCAGCTCTCCAGCTGAATGTCCAGTGAGCATCTCAAACTCAACAGGCCTCAAATGCTCTCGACAGCTGCCAGCTCCATCCTTTGCGTTGCTCCCCAAACACTGGCAACATCCTTCATGCCCTCATATCGTGTCCCAACCATCCGCTCATCTTGCCAATTCTGTCTCTAAAATGCCTCCGGAACGCAAAAACATCCTATTGCCTTGACTGCTGCCCCCGAGCCAAAGCCCATCCCCTCTCTCCTGGGCTGTTTTTCAGCCTCCAAATGTGGCTCCTGCTTCCACTCTTGACACCCATACACTTTGTTCCCCACTCAGCCACCTGCGCGATCCTGTGAAAATGTTAAGTCAGGTCAGCTCGAAATCTTCCAAGGGTGTCACGTGTCCTCAGGAGTAAAGCCAAGTCCTCACCACAGCCTGCAGGGCCCGAGGTGATCTGGAGCTCTGCCCTCCTCCCGACCCTCCCCCTGCTGGCCCCAGAGCGCTCCCTGGGCACACCAGGCCCTTGCCCACCTCAGGGCCTTTGCACTTGTTGCTGTTCCTTCTGCCTGGAATTCTGTCCCCAGATTCTCCTAAGACAGGAAAATGCTACCTTATGACAAAGGGCTTCTTTGGCCACCTTATGCAAAACATCAGCCCCCCCCACTGCCCTGAAGTCCTTAGGTCCCTTAGGCTGCATTCTCTCTACAGAGCAGTCACCTCCCGATTTACACGTTTGTCTGTTTTGTTACTGCCTTCCCTCCTAGAAGGAGCGCTCCACCGGAGTACACAGACGGTGAACGGGAGTCCAGGCACCAACTCAGTCTTTCCACACGTGGTCCCGGCTCCGCCTTGGAGCACACCTGGAATGCGCTTTCACACTCGAATCTTCATTTGTTAGAAATTACCCAGAACTCCATTGCTGTTCCACAAACTGTTTCTCCAGGGCACCCTGCAGACAGCTGAGCCCCAGAGATCCATCTTAAGCACCACCAGCAACAGACAGGAGGGTGTTACAACCACAGCGCTGTGAGCTCTGGGAGGCCCGGGCCCACGTGGGCCTCGTCTCCAGCTGCAACTCCAGTGCCCAGGACGGTGCCCACCACAAAGCGGGGGACTGACATCTGACACATGTTCGTTGAGTGCAAACATTAATCCAAACCCCTACACGCTGGCCTGAGCCCAGGGGCATCCCACGTGCCTTCCCTTCAAAGACGTAACTTCAACCAGCCAGCCACACAGCTGTGAAGGAAGCCCAGTGAAAGGCAGGTGAGCCCGGCTCCTCACAACCCTCCCTCAAAGAGCCCCTCTCCGAAGCCCCTCCAACGGTGGAGAGCTATACAAGTGGCCATGGGCTCTTGGAATGCAGTCGGCACCCACCACACGCCGGCCACTGGAGGCCAGGTGGGTGAAGCTCCAGGGCCCCTCCTGCTCTAACTTTCCAAGCTTCATCCTGTGTGACAGAAGGTAGTGTTTGCTGTCATCTCTGGAAGGTGGAGGCTGCCACCTCCTCCCTTTGGTCAGGGAAAGGACAACTATCTCCTAGTTAACTCCAAGAACCACAGCCAGAAAGCTGCCCCTGGCTCCCACCTTGGTGCCTCTGACCCCACGTCAGAGGAGGCACAGGGACCACTCACATGAGTATATCAGGGCAGGAAATATGGGCTCGTTTCTCTCCTGTGCAGTCTCCACCAGCATTCTCAGTGGCCCTTTAGGGCACAGCACAGCCACGAGATCTGGGAAGAAACAAAGTTAAAAAGATGCTTATTCCCAAACAACCCCCAAAGAGGGGAGCCAGCCCTCTTAACACCGCTGTGGACGGGAGCCCCAAGTGTGAGGCTCTCAGGGCGAGCCCTGCCACCCCATCACCCAACCCTGGGTCTCCAGCCACAGTCCCTAGAGTCTGCAGTGGCTGGGACCCAGAGCGGGAGGAAGAACTTGCAGTCCCGCTGCTCTGGGCCCTAACGTGGAAGAAACAGTACGGTGACAGCAACTACCTCGATACTAATGAAAGAGCGGCCCACTCTCTGGATGCTCATTATTTGTCGGTACTGTGTCCAGTCTGTCCCCAAAGCTGACAGTGTGTCAAGCGCTAAACAGTGGGAGAGTTCAGTAAACACCTGCCATCACTAAGGACCACACCAACAGTCATGAGGCTACAGGACCTCACAGGTTTAGAAGGTGAGCCTCTTGGAAGACCAGCCAGGCCCCGCAGGGAGAGGAGGGGACCTTTCCAGCACCTGCCACACATGAGCAGCAGCGAGGACTTGGCCCCGGATGTTGACCCCACTGCCCGCTGCCAGGCCCTCGCACCAACTGTGCCCACTCACCGTACACAGAGATGGCACCCAGGATGACCCACGCAGACCATTCCGGAAGGTACTTGATGAACACCAAGGCCATGAGCGCGCTGATCATGATGAGGTAGGCCTGCTGCAGCACCAGGGGGCCCTTCCAATGGATGCACACCATGCCCACTGCCCCAAAGTTCCAGACAGTCAGGAACAGGGTGGGGTGGTCCATGGCCACATTGTAGGTCTTGAGTACTTCCCTGCAGGAGCCCAGTAGGGACGGGGAATGGGGGCGGCACTCAGTGGGGAGGTTAGACCCTGACACAATTCAATAGCCCCTGCTCCTCCACCATTAAGTCCCAATTGGGTTTTTCCAACTTCTGGTTTCATTGACTGATGCCCCCTTCCCCATTTCCATGAGCCCTCAACTAACCACTTGGAATGGTTTCTGGAGCAAGGCGGGGCGTAAACTGACGTCTCATTCTTGGGCTGGTTCCCCAGAGGGCCCTTGTCCCCTGGGGAAGGTCCTGGGAAAAGTGTGTCCTGTCCTTCCTGTCTCTTTGAGTGCCCAGGTTGGGCTGATATTCCAAATCAAGGGCAACAGAGAACACTTTTTGCCACATACCAGGAAGAACCCAGCCCCAGCCCCAAGATTAGAACGTGAATCTTGAGAGGTTCTACCCTCCTCAGGATCACAGAGCACCTTCTTCATGCTGGCTCTGCTTGTTTGTTTTAACTTAGGAACCAGAAAGAGATGTGTGGCCCGCCATGGAGCCCACTCTCCTGTGTCTGAAGGCAGCCTGCAGGAAGTGGGCCAGGCTCTTGGAGCAGAGGTACTGGGGGCTGTGGAGCCCAAGGGGTGCCCTTCCTCGCCCAGGTCCTTTAGTCACTTGTGCCACATGGGGAGGGCCCCCAAGGTTCCCACTGCTCACCAGCTGCCACTCACCCGAGGTAGATGTAGGTGAAGAGGAACAGCAGCATCAGAGAGGACATGATCAGCCAGCCATGGATAAACTGGACAGAGAAACGGGCAGAGTAACCTCACTGCAGCCCCGTGTATCACAGGCCCTCAGGTTCTGGGAACCGAGGCCTAAGCCTGGAAATCTTTCTGCGTCAGGCTCCTTTGAGACTGTGCTGGGGGTACTAGCGGCCATTTCCCAGATACGGAGGGCAGAGAAGTTCAAGCTCTCTGAAGGTCAACCAGGAAGTGGATAAAGGAGACAAACCTCCTTTAAGTCTAAACACCCGGACCAGTACTCACTGAAAAATGGTGCACTGGGTGTCCCTGTCATGCCAGGCACACCCACGCTCTAGAGGGAAAGCTAGCAAAGTCTCTGCCCACAGGTGTTGCCTTCCAGTGCGAGGGCAGTTGGATGGTAAACAGACGCACATGTATCACAGCAGGCAGTGATAAGGGCTATGAAGAAAACAAACCAGTAGGACGAAGGGATGGGGGATTCACTAGGGGCGCTGACTTAGACAGAGTGGCCAGCACAGGCTCTTGAGGGAGCTTCCTCTGAACAGTCAACACAGGAAGTCCCTTCCCACCTGGGCACTGGTACACATTCCTCTCCTGGTCAAACTTGGGAGGGTCAAGGACGAGGGTAAGGCTGTCCCTAAGCCAGTCCCTTGGCCAGCCATCAGTGGCACAGTGGTGACACGCCTGCCAGTCTCCCCACTCTGGGGACAGACTCAGCATGTGCCACTAGGAACCTCAGGGAGGACCTGGTCTACCAGGAGTAAAAGGAGTGGCCTTTGTCAGGCTGTGTGTGGCTGCCTTTGGGATGTGCTGATGCTCTTCTGTCTTAGCCAGCCCTGCCTGCCAAGGCCACTGTCACCGCCTGTCATGGAACCTGCAAGTAACCTTACTCTAAGGTCCCTGGGGTTGGTCACAGAAGTGCTGGCTTCCCAGACTCCCCATGCACAGCTTTCATTTGCGCTGTAGATCCTGCTCCAGACAAGCAGCCCTCTCCTCTGCTTCCCAGCCCCCACCCCACCCGGCGCAACTCGGGATCATTTACACAGGTAATGATTCATTGATAAACTTCAGCTCCCGGACACTTCCTGACAGCCTCTCCCATCACTCAGCCTCACTTCCACCCCCCAGCTGGGAAGGGGCTCTAGCCTGAGCCTCTTCATCTCCCTCTGCCTACTCCATAGACGGTGGCAGCCTGAACTTAAAGTGCTGCACAGCCTGTGTGATGGGTTTTAAACCAGGTTAAAGCCCTCCTTGGGAGAAAAGCCTGAAACTCACATCTAAAAGCTCACAGTACCTCTGGGGACAATGCCCACGATTTGGGTCAGGAGGGCTCCGCTCCTCCACCACCTCCTGTGGCTACTCCACAGCCACAGGGGGGCCACCCAGCCTGTACTGGAAGACCCCAGCACAGCGTCTGTACTTCCCCAGCCTAAAGGGAAACGGGAAACTAAAAATAAACCCGGAGGGGAAGTATGGGGTCAAGGGAGCCTAAAATAGAACATCTCACTTCTTCAGAAGGAGAAGCAAAATAAAATTCACTTTGAATGTGAGAAGGGACACTCTGAGCATGGCAGGGAGGAACCCAGTTCAGTGGGATTATGTGTAAGTTTAAAAGAGAAGGGCCTCAGGTGATCCGTGGTAGAGGCAGGAGTGGGGTGTAAGAATACCGAAACTCAGAGCCTGTTTTGCAGGAGAAAAGGGGACTCTGATTTTTTTTAAGCCAGCGGTGGCTGCATCGGACATGCATGGTGGGCAGCCAGGAGGAGGGGCGGGCGGGCTGGTGCTCACCTTGTAGCAGCGGTACTTGTAGAGCACGACCAGGAAGATGGTCATGACCACGATGACGCTGATCATGATGAGGGTGTTGAGCACGGAGTTGAGGAGGCGCTGGCCCACTGAGGGCGTGTTTTCGGTGAACGGCGTGTAGATGCTGAGGGTGAAGGCAAGGGCCTTGGTGTTCATTCTCTGCCTGCTCTGGGTGCCCCCCACCCTGAAGGAGCCTGGGAACACCTGCCCTGCTTTCCAGCCCATCTCCCAGCCCCTGACCTCTCAGCCTGATGACTGGGCCCAACGTAACAGCAAGGGCTCGGATGACCTCATCAAGGCCCCACATCCCCACACCAATGAGACCTGGCCCTGGAGGTGCCTACCCCACTGCTCTGTTCTGGTCCTGAGAGAGCTGGCAGTTTCCCATATCGCCTCACTATCAGCCCCATCCAGCCTAGGATGTGCCCCTACTTCTAGCCCACCCAACGCAATCAGTTCAGGAAGCAAGTCCCTGGTGCCTCCCTGTGCAGCCTCGCCTGTCGGAAGTGAACCGCCTGCGATGTCGCCAAGTTCTCTTAACGCTTCCACCTCTGTTGTCTGAGTCCTCAACAGAGTATAAGCTTCCTGAGGGCAGGGGCTTCTCTTCCCCTTTCTTTAAAAAACAAAACTTAACAAAAACTGCCTAAATTTAAAAAAAAAATTGGGGGGGGACATACTCAGCAGTGATTAACACAGGGAGGCAGGGTAAGGGAGGGGAAGCTTCTCATTTTTCTATGCTGCTGCTCCTGCCTGTGTTCTTTTTACTAAAATAAATACAATCTCCCTCACAAGGTTGGATGTGAGCTGAGAAATCTGGTCTGGCCACACCGGTTTACATTCATGGGAGCAGAGGCCTAGAGAGGAAGCAACTTATTCGAGGTCACGCAGTGACAGGTGGCACAGCCGTGCCTGGGGGGCCTGGCACTTGGAGCACCACGCTCAGTGCCATTAGGCAAAAGCATGCCGGAGTGGGGCACTACGCTAAGCCTTTACGTGTATCAACTCCCTTAATTATCCTGGTACCCTTTCTACCAAACCTCGTCTTGCTGCCACCAGCATGGAGCTGCAGGTGCAGTGCACCCCGGACCCAGCCCTGCTCCCCACCCAGCCCGGGCCCCCGCTCACAGCTGCCCATTCTTCTCTGTGTAGAAGCGCACGGACTTGATGGTGGCCACCACCACGATCATGCACAGTGTCACAGGCACGAAGAGCATGATCACGTGCTTCGCCCCGTATTTGAGGGTCAGCTCCTCCTCCAGGCCCGGCAGCCGCCCGGGGACCCCGCTGCAGACGTAGCGGTCAGGGTCCTCCTCGTGGTCCTCCTCGCTGTCTTGGTTTCTCTGTGGGAAACCACACTCTGTGGGCCACCAAATACCCACAATGTGGCTTTACCGACGCAGGGCATGGGTGTTATGGAAGAGGAGACAGGAAGTTTGAATGTTTGAAACTCCAGGGCATTTGAGAAGTATACAAGGACAGCCAGAGAAGATTCAGAGTTGGTGCTAACCACTGCAGATGCAGGGAGGCCACAGCAGCCATAGAAGAGGTGGTCTGCAGGCCCCTGGCTTAATGGCTAATGGGTTTGGAGCATGTCTAAAGAGCTAGCTCTCCCCCACCTTGGTGCACGGGCTCAGGATGCCACTCAGTTCTGTTCACGTGGCCATGCCAAGTTGAGAGGAGACAGGCCAGGTGACAGGAGGAAACTAGACAGTAAACGTTTTTGGTCGACAAATCGCAAGCTAGATTGATTGGTACACACAGGGACTTTCTTTGATTATAAATAAGACACTGGGAATTTGCAGAAAAAGACATTACTTTGAACTTTTGCCCCCCCCCCCAATCAAGCACGGAAAATTTGTGCTCTGAACCAGGGAGGCTATCCAGGCATCAAGCACCTGGGCGGATCTGGCCTGTGGGAAGCTGGGGGAGCGCAAGTGAGCAGCGAAACGGGGCAGGATGCCTGCCAGACGCTGGCGTAAATGAACCCGTAAGGATTTCCGTCTTGGAATTGTGGCAATTTAGCGTCATTAGCTGTCTTGGCAATTACATTAACAGCCAAAGCCAAAGCCAAATGAAATGGAAATCAAAAGTGATCATTGCTTCGGTATCGGTGCTCTGATGAGATTTCGATCTACATATTCAGCTGAGAAGGAAAAGAAACAAACCGTTACTGTACAGGAACTCCTGGGGATACAAGATGAAGAAACTACCAAGAAAAGGCTAAGGAGGGGCCGAGCGGTAGCCTTGAGCTAGTGAGATCCCGCTCTGAGAGCACGGAGCGTCCCAGGAGAAACGAACTCCAACTTCAGCAAGGGGGATGCGGGCTGGCGGGCAGAGAAAGTCCCGCACGGCAAGGTTGTTTAATACTGTACTGGGTGAGATGAAGAATGAGATTCAGGCAGATTCAGACACTGCTTTGCCCTGAGGAGGGAGGTGGCTTGGCCAGGCGACTCTCCCAAGTACATCCGCCACTTCAGAACGTTCTCATCAGCCCTCTGGATTGCAGAGACAAGACCACAGTGTGGCCCACCCCTCCTGCTGTGAACCGAATGAATGTGTGTCCCTCCAAAATTCCTATGTCGCAACTTAACCCCCACTGTGATGGTATCAGGAGGTGGGGCCTTTGGGAGGTGAGTGGGTCACAAGAGTAGAGCCCTCGTGAACAGGGATACTGCCCTTATAAAGGGACTGCGGAGAGCTTGCTCACCCCTCCCACCACGTGAGGACACAGAGAAGACAGCCGCCTGTGAACCAGGGAAGTGGCCTCTCACCGGACACCAGATCTGCTGGCACCTTGCTTGATCTTGGACTTCCGGCCTCCAGACTGAGAATTAAATTTCCGTTTAATTTACAAGCCACCCAGGCTTTGGTAGTTTTGTTATAGCAGCCAGAATCCCCAGCTCGAAAGTCTAAGATGACTCAGGGATAGTCATCTCTCGGTCACCATGTCTCCCACCTGCCGAAAAGGTTCCCCTCCAGCAGTTTTCCTCCTGTCATCCTTTAGTGTGTGTGACCTGTCCCCGCATCCAGACTGACTCTCACGTGCCTGCACCAGGAAGGTGAATCTAAGGGGGCAGGGGCTGGGGTGCAGAGACTCAGTCCACTGCAGCTGAACTTGAGCAGGCCAGGAATGTGCAGTCTACTATAGAGCCCTCACAGAGCAGACGTGAGCTTGGCCATGGCAACCACCTACCTTTCTGGCCAATTCTCACCTTTACTTCCCCCTCACCCAGGAATGTCTGGTTTCCATCCGTTAGGTACAGGAACCCCAGGGGCCTGTTTAGAGGCCTGAGCCCGCTGGTGGGAACCTACCCACTGGGCAGCATTTTCTCCGTCCTCTGGGCCCTGCCTGGCCTCCTGCTGGCAGGAGCGCGGTGTGGGGCTCTCAGCTGACATCAGGGACGTCCGCTCGTTGCATACTTCTTCCTCGCTGTCAGAGGCCATGAACGTGAGCATGGCCCGGCCTCCAGAAGTACCTGGGAAAATAAACGCAGGAGACCTCGTCCTGTTTCCTTGTGCAGCAGAGGCAGTGCAGGGCAGAGGGGGTGGCTGGCTAGAGGTGGCTTTAAGACCAGGACACAGGTCCTACCCTGAAACCACCCACCAGGACACCGTGTCAAATGGCTGCTGTAAAGCAATGGTCCCCAGCAGCCACCGCTGAGGCTGCGACAACCTCGAGAGGAACTGGCCTTAGGGGATCCAGGCCCCAGGAGGCAAAAGACCCAACTAGAAAAGTCAGGGCCACTCCACACTGTCGGCACACTCATTCAGTCAACACATATCCGCCGAGCACCTACAATGTGCTCCGGGGATATGGAGATGAGTAAGAGAACCATTTTTATGCTTAAGAAACAAACAAACAAGAAATCCACCCACTGTGACAAATTTTATAATGCAGGTGTCCACCGAGTGGCACAGAAGCATGAAGAAGGGACTAGACCTGAGGTCAGGAGTGTTTTCTAGAGGAGGTAACGTTGCTGATGGAGACAGATTGTTCCAGGTGGGAGGGAAGAGAATGATGAAAGTCAGGGCCTGGCACTGCCAAGAGGGGTGGTGAGGTGTGAAGGGTCTCCTGTGCCAGGTTAAGGAGCCCAGTTTGGGGGACACAGCTTTGTAGTCCCAACACACTGAGCGACCTTGGGAAGTTTGTAGCTTGAGTTCCTTCATCTAAAGGAGATCCGGGAGAACTTTAAAGTCCTTTGTGAGGCTCAGTCTTGTGAGATAAAAATCTACATAAACACCTGCTGGGACTTGACAATTCCCTTGTCACTCACTCTGGCATTGGTGAGTTCATTCTTACTGAAGAGCAGTACCCAGAGGGACGTGGCTGAACTGTCTCTAAATCACATTCTACCTGAATCATAACATTCTATCTGGAGCAGAGCCTCAGATGGGGAGTGGACCTATGGGTGGCTCTTCTAATGCTGTTTTCCAGCCTGTCCGTTTCGCTTGGAGTGTGAATTAGTAATGGAGTTACAACCTCTCTCTTTCTGGTCGCCCCAGGCCTCTGGATGCCTGTGATTTTTGTCTTTGTGGTGCCTGGGAGGGGCAGATCGGGAGTACCTGCATCTGAAGAGTGATGGGTTCACGGTTACCCTCAGACCTAGGCGGTTAGGTCCCAACCTCACTAGGCTGCTTAATCAACATGCAGATCCTGGGCCTCTGTCCCGACCAGAGGGACAGGGGTCTGCATTTTGAGACTGTCCCTGAGTGATTTTCAGGCTGATGTCAGACCTTCCCTGGGGCTGGCCCTGCCAGGGAACCAGCCTGGGCCCCCAGCTCAGAACTGCAAGTGTCCGGTTATAGTCCACCTCCCTGGCCCCTGGGCAGGGTGCCTCGCCCGCCCACCCTGGCACCCGCACTGCTCCATACCACTTGCTCACTAAATTGGGGTGGGGGCAGTCCTTTGTCCTGAACACCCCGTGTCTGGTCGGAGGGCAGAGGGGCAGAGCTCTTCAGACTAAGAACGCTGCAGCGGGAAAAGCGAGCTCAGTCTGGAAAGGTCCCCAAGAAACGCCACCCCTGGAGGAGGGGGTGGGAAAACTGGGGCCCAGACACCCCTGATACGAACTGGACGGGCCTTTCTGAAGGCAGTAAAAACTTTTCAAAAGCTTTAAAACATTCACACCTTTTCATCCTGAAATGCTACTTCTTGGAATTGGACCTAAGAAAATAATACAAGATTTGCATAAAAACATGTTTGTTGCCTGTATTTATAATTGTAATAAAAGTGAAAATGACCGAACTGCCTCTGTCCTCTGATATAGCCATCTGAGGGGGTTTATTATATGACCACTAAAAAAGTCTTATTTCAAAAAATACTTAATAACATGAAAAAGTACAACAGGCTGCTAAATTTAATAGATATAAAACTTCACATATGTAATCATATGAATTTCCTTAGTGTGTGTGTACACAGATACAGACACAGATATAGACATACATAGATACAGACACAGATACAGACACAGATATAGACATACAGAGACATAGATGTAGATATAGATATATATAGAGAGAGAGGCCTGGTAAAAATATTACAAAACTTCAAAGGAGGTTTGCAGGTTTGGATAGTAGGATTGTGGGTGATTTTTTTTTTTATTTAGTATTTTTCTGCACTTCTAAGGCTTCTGTAATAAACATGGATTGTACTTGTATGGATTTTTTTAAAGCTATTAATTTTTTAAAAGGGATATCATGAGTATCAACATTTGGACAGGTTTTCTTCTGCCTCTCCTGCATCCCCTCTCACTGGATGGCGGGGTGGGGGCGGGGAGTGGGAGCAGATGGGCTCAGGAAGCCACCTGCGTCTTCTCCAGCCGCTGTCATTACCTGGCTCCTGAAGGAGGACAGAGCAGCTGTGATGTATTCCTTTGCTTCTCAGTGGAAACAGAAGCCTAATGGCATCCGAGGGAAGAATCGCCACCCAAATCTGTGCAGATTAACAACCTTCTTGATGTTTGTCCACCTCAGAGCAGCAGTGATGTCAACTCCCAAGGGAGGCTGACTCACAGGCTGGTGGGGGTGGGGCTGGGTGACTCTCCTATCACCGATGTCAAATCCTGTCACCCACATAACAACCAGCACCCAATTCATTCTGAGGGGGCTGCAGGAAGAGGCAGAGGGGCTGACGGGGGCAGGGGGTGTCCAGGGAACGAGACTGCGTTGTTCTGGAAACCCTTCCTGGAGCAAAGCACTGGGGCTGAAAGCTCCCTTGGATTAGGATGCAAAGTCAAACATCCAAAGTAGCCACTGCTCACTCCCATCAATCAGCTCAATGGGACCAAAATGCTGAAGTAGCCAAACCAAGGGACACTGACCCAGAGAATTTCCCAGCATGCTCATGTCATTTCCTGCAATTATTATGGAAACCTGGTGCCCCAGTTTTTTCAACCTCTTTCCATTTCAGAGAAATGCAAATGTTTTGACCTTAAAATGTAAGGCCAATGGACCTCAGCAGGAAACAGATTTCTTAAGTGCCACAGTAAACACTGGTGCCTTATGGAAAAAGATGGAAACTAGCTCCAAAAGCAACTTGGCAGCTACTGCAACTTACCACAAACACTTAGGGCTGCAGAGAGAGGTCTGGACCCCGAAGCCTTGGTTGTCTTTTCTTTACGTGTCTGTTTGCAGGCCTATTGAACCAATTCCCCTCACTTTCAGAGAGGGTGGTGTTAGTTTTAAACAGGCCACTTTCTGTGGTCACAGCTCACAGCGTCCCATGACTCATGGGAAATTCAGTCTTCCCTGATACTAGGAAAGAGTTTGCTGAGGTGAGGACATTCCCTTAGAATTTTCCTTAGAAATTCCCCAACTTCCCTCCTTGTCTGTGTCCCCAGCCCCAGGCTTCTGACTCTGCACTTGGCCCAGGGTGACCTTCACCCACCCATCCGTCTGCTTCAGCCCACACCAAGACGGACACCACACGCTGGATGGCTCTCCCCGGCGCGGGGCGGGGGGGGGGGGGGCGCGGCGTGGGGGCCCACTTTGGCCACATGGTCTCTGGCTACATGGCCTCAGACAGTTTATTTAGCTTCACGTGGCCCATTTCTTTTTCTGGAAAAAGTGAAACAGGCACACCCTGCAAGGGTGCCGTAAAAACCAGAGATCATGCGGACAGTGCCTGGCACACAGCAGGTGTTCAATAAGTAAATGGTAGTTATAATGAAGACGAAATAGAGACAGGGACACAGCAAAGGGGGCAATGGAAGCCTGCTGATGCGCCTCTAGGCAGGGGCCCTGGGCACTCCAGGAACACTTTATCAAACTAAAGAACACATCCCCAGGACCAGTGTCAGCGCTGGCAAGGACGTTAAAGGCCATTTAGTCGATGCCCTATTTTATAGTTACAGAAACTAAAGCCCGGAAGGACAAAAGGAAGTCCCAAGACCTAAAGCCACAGCTACTTCCTGTCCGCTCAAGTACCTGTGACAGCCAGGCACTGGGTGGCCCAGGGCCATGGTCGTGCAGGCAGCCAACACAGTACACCGTGTGGGCTGTCTGGGCACACACCCACCTTTGTGAGGTACACACCTTTTCCATGGGCAGGTATGTGTGTTTTCTTTAATACACAGCTTCTCCAAAACACAGACAAGAGGTTGGTGAATTATAAATACTCACCAGATCACCTATCGCCTTACAAACTTCAGCGGTCTCTCCTCCCCCTCTCCCCAAGTCCAGCCTCTGCTGCCCCTCTGCTATTAGTGCTGCACATGGGGGTAGAGAGGGTGGTGGTTCCAACACGGGCGTGGCACAGGGACGGGGAGCAGCCACACATGGGCATGGGGCAGGGGTCAGGGCACTGCTACCCTCGGTCAAATCAAAAGGATTACAATAACATCATAAGCGTTAACACCTTGCCTGCTGCAGCACTGGCTCAGTAAGTAATGGTCTGCACACCAATCAGAACCGGTTTTCCAAGAATTCTCAACAAAGGGAAAATTCTGACGGCATAGCGTTAACAGGAAAAACAGGACACAGAACTTCCTCTCCAGTTTCCTACCTCTAGTATTTTAACAGATAACTACATATGGATGGGCCTGAAGTGCAGTAAGGAAATGCCTGTTAATAGTGGTTATCACTGGGCTGAGGGCTACTGGGCTTTTTAAAAACTATTGCCTGAATTTTCCCAGGATGAACACATGTTGCTTTTTTTTTCCCTGAGTGTAACATTAAGTTCATCCATTTGTTTTTTCAGAACACATCTTCCTTTTATTTTTAAAAAGCCAGCAAGTTGCTGGTGAAGGGACAGCAGAAAGGTCAGCACCCTTTCAATTTTTTCTTCCCAGGCTCCAGAAGGCTTTTTGGCAAAGATGACTGAGCAACCCATTCTCCCAGGCAATGATTAGGTTGGACAGAACTGACCTCTTTCCTCAGAATTTCACAAGGTGCCCTCACCACCTCCAGGCCTGGAGGCCAACACTGATTACACAAGGCTTGAAATCCACATCAGACCAGCCTGCTCAAGGTGAGAAGAACCTCCAGGCCCTAGACAGTGGCAGCCTGGAGGCCTCGCCAGCCTCAGAGCCCTAACATTCCTCCCCCCAGCCCCGCCCCCAACTGCCGGAGTCCCAGAACAGGTGGCAATACTTGCAAACACTGGTTGCCTTGCCAGTCCCCAACTACACAGTGTCCTCAAGTCAAAGCAACAGCTGAACACCAGCCAAAGATGTCTTTAGCAGAAACATGCATGTGACCTACACATGTTGTTTTGGTTTCTTAAAAAAAAAAGAAGTATATGTGTATATATATATGTATGTGTGCATATCTGCATTTAATTTTTAATTTATTTTTGCTTTGTCAGGTAGTCAGACGCCACATAGACATTCCCTGGCAGCAGCGCAGGGATACGGGTGGGAGTGAATGCGGCAAACCTCTTGCACAAAAACTTCAAATATTAAGAAGACACAGCCAGCTGGGAGCAAATCCTTGTGCTCAGTCACCAAAGCCATATAACAGGAAAAGTTGCTTAACTCCCCAAACCTCAGTTTCCCCTTGTGAAGGAGGGTAAAAATCACGGCTACTGTAGTGTGATTGAAGCTCTGAAGATAACTGTGGTAACTACTGTACGAAACGGCTTTTTATTGTGTATGACAAACTCATAAAGTAAGGTATGCTACGTCATCGTCATCATCATCATCAGTAACTTAGAGACAAGCCGAGGTCGGTGGTGTGTTTGTGCAATGGGACTGTGAGCAGCCACAGAAGAGCTGAGGGCATGGTGACAGGCATGACAACCTGTTCTGGCCTCCAGGCACATCTGAGTGGCAGCCTCTGCCCAGCCTCTAACTTGTCCTCCACTTTTCTCAAACAGACGCAAACAGGCATTCATCTCTGACACTTGCACCAACTAAGACTATACACCTGGTACACAGGTACTTCGACACCAAACGATATAGAATTTTCCCTGAAACCACCTGCATCCCACTCTGTAGCAACATTCCTCCAAGCCCCCCACTTCCAGACCCTGCCCTAAATGCCCCCTCACACACACAGCACATGAACCTGGAAAGCCTGCCTGCCTGATGCATGGCTGAGGCTGCAGCTCTGAACTGGAGCCGGGGTCCCCAGTCCCTTCACCAGCTGGGCTCTGAAAACACAGCTACTGGACAGGTTTGCCCACTGCCACACAACCACTTTCACACAGAGGGGAAACTGAGGCTCACACACCCGCAGCAGCTTATCCAAAGCCTTTAATTTCTGCCAAAGGTCTTGGCTGAAGGCCTTGGAAGCTCAGGTGTCTACAGAATGAACTATGCAGACATCAGGGGCCTCCATACTGGAAGCCAGGGTCTGACCTGATCGTTACTCTCAGCACAAGCTTGGCAGCCCAGGACTCAATTTTGAGTTAAGTTGGCTCTGCAGTTTTTCTGATGGGATGCCTCTCAGGTTCTCCACCTGCAAATGGGGTTGCAGTTGGTCCACCAAGCAACAATTCATACCTTGAAAGGGAAATACATGTTAAGTCCATAGACAGGAGCATTTCAGCCAACTGCCAAGGTCCAAGAACCGAACAGCAGAACTAGAGGCAGCCTGGCTCTGCTATATCCTACCTGGGCGACCTTGCACAAAGTCACTTTAGCCCTGTGGGCTGAGTTTCTCCATTGGTACAATTTGGGCTGGGAACTAGCTGCAATTTAGGTTCCTTCAGCTTCAAAAGCTTGATTCTGGGAGTCTCCCCACAGTTGTAAATGCCTGATAAAACAGCCAAACGCCGCTGGTCACGAAGTCGCCCCGCTCCAGGTCCTGACCTGCGGTTTAGTTCCTCACACACGCGGGAAGACCCCCGTCTCCCCTTCTGTCTCCCCTCCTGCCCCAGCAAAGCAGTGCCCAGGGCCGGTGCCACAGGGAGTCAGGGAGGTCCCAATCAGGAGGAAAGAACAAATGTCACGGTCCACACGCCTTTGAGCCACACGTGCACCGCTCCTTTGAATGCCCTGGCCCTTTAACAGCTCGCACCGCGCCCACCCCGGCGGGGAGTCGGAGGCGGGGATGACCCGGCCCGGCAGAAGGCCCAAGGCCTGGGGGCCACTCTCCGCACTCCTTCCGCGACCCAGTTCCAGGCCGGCTCCGACTGTGCCAGTCCAGGCACCTCCCCTCTCCCGCCCCCGCGCCAGTCGCAGAGGCCGGGTCCGCGGCGCGCGCAGGGTCTGCAGCCCCGGAACTGGTGAAGGGACCGCGAGAGGCCCCGGCAAGGGGCGCGCGAAGGGCAGGGCCTGGCCCGCGGATCCCGGATCGCGGATCGCGGATCTACCCGAGGCCTCTGTGCTACGAGCTACCGGACCCTGCCCGCTCGCCCTGGGCCTGGCTGCCCGCCTGCTCACCTGCTCCTCCACGACTCTCGGTGGGTGTTTACGCGGCTGGCCCTGCGCCCGGCCAGACCCGGCGGCGGTGCGGACTCCGCCCAGGCCCCGCCCAGGCCCCGCCCCGGCGCAGACCCCGCCCCGTCGGCTGCTCAGTGTTCCCGCGCCTGAGCCCCGCCCCGCCGGGAGCGGGGACGCGCAGGGGCCTGGCCTGTCTGCTGCACGCGGCGCCGGTCAGGCTAAACCTGGCACGGGAGTGGGCACTGACCTTACAAAGGGGGGCGGGGGGGGGCGGGCCTGTGTTCTAATGGGGCCTGGCGGCACCAGGGAGCGGCCATGGGTCCTGGATTCCAGAACGGGAGGGATAGGGAATGGACCTTTATTTGTTGGGTCTCCATTATGTGTGATTTACATTTTATTTGTCTTATTACAGTTGTGGGAACAACACTGTGAGGGCGGGCATTAGGGATTCCTTTTGTACACCCGGGGAAATGGAGATCCACAGAGACGAAGCTGTTTCCCGAGTGAGCGCGGGTCAGGAGTGGTCGGAATAAGTGTGGAGCTCGAGGGCGACCTGGGGCAGCAGCCCTCTCCGTGCCAGGACTTGAACTGGGCTGTGGCCGAGGGACCTTTGATGAATTCATTCCCTTCGTGGTTCTCCTTTGAGGTCAGCACTCTCAGCTGCTTTTCACATGCTGGTTTGTGACGGATGAGTAAGCGTTCCTGACTCTGACCTCAGTTTGGGAAGGGATGGCCTCCGTTTCAGGTTTCGGTGGCCAGGGGCCCGTGTTTTCTCTGAACACACTTTGGAAACCAAACGCTGCCCGCTAGACAGTGTAGGGTAGTGGGAACCACATACAGCTTAAGAGCCCGGGTTTGAAACACATTTCTTCCACTTATTTGCTGCACGACCCAGGTCAATGACTTAACCTCGCTGGGCCTCTGTTTCCTCCTATGTGAAGAGGATTGTGGAGAGGATTCAAACAGAAATAAGGGTGGAAGTGACAGGAGCACCGGTGACACCCAACGAGTGTCCGTTGTCTTCCTTCTTCAACCGCTGGCCTCTGTTTGAGGTGTGGTTTTGATTTGCTTGACGTGGAAATGACAGGCTGTGTGACCGCTCACCAACGTTCTGCACCTCTCACTTCTGTTGGCTCACACTTTTCTGTCTTGCTGAGCACAGGACTGGCCCCATGACTTTGACCGATGATGACAGAGATGCTGCATGGCAGTTCCGGACAGAAGCTCTGAGATCCTGAGCAGGCCTCGCCCACTCTCCTTCTGCCAGGAGATCAGCTGTGACAGAGGCTGCTCCCTCAGGCTGGGGTGTGTCACCCTAGCAGCAAAGAAACCTTCCTTGTTTTAAGCCACTGAGACCCAGTCACTTGTTACTGTGGCGTACCTAGCCCAGCTTGATCTGATGGATACGTTTGCCATTCAGCATCTTACAATTTCATGCAATAATTTTTTTTTTAGACTTCTCTAAGAAGGTTTATGTACTGCGTTTATGTTTTGAGTGGTGGGTACTTTATTGAAAACTATTTTTTTCTTGTAAAACTTGTGTGCCATGTAGAAAATATGGCAAAGTAAACGGAGGGAAAGAAAAATCACCCACTAACACTTTCATTCTTGTCTGATGTCTTTTTGTGGTATTTTTTTGGATAATTTTCTTAGATGAGAATCTGGTAGAAATTTTTGAAGTTGAGAGCCCCCAAAGATGTCCATACCCTATTCCCTAGAACCTGTGACTATGTTACTTTAAATATCAAAAGGGACTTTGTGACATCATGCACTGATCATTTAGAAAAACATTGGTTTGTGGACTTACCTGGATCACCCCAAGTCTGACACATTTCATTATACAACATAACACAACAGCCTTTGTAAAAATCACCACCAATCTCACCTGAAAATCTTTAACAATTGGGAAGCTTTGAAACTCTCCATGGCAGATACAAATATGCTAGTATTCTCTCTCCTTTTCACTTGAAAGCTCACACTTTTAGCATTAGCAACAAATACCTTATCGGTTGCGTCCCTTGAAGTGACAGACTCACTTTGTTCATGTTCAAGGAAATGTCTGCCAAATACATCCGAATACCTTGAGGTTGTGTCTTCGTTTCAAGTGAAAACGGTGTTCTGTGGAAAAATCAGCTAGAACAGCATGCACCTAAGTGTGATCACATTCAAGTGCTTTTCCTGGAGACAACCAAGGTACTTAAGTTTGTAGCAAAAATGCTTGATGCCTACTTGCCTTTTTGTGACCCAGAACATTAAGCAGCGCGCACCAGCAAGAGCGGACATTAAATGAAATTGATCATTTCTACTGCTTTATTCAGTACATTCTCAGCTGAAACTGGCATTTTGAAAAAGTCACTAATCCGTGGCAGTGAAGAATACAGTGGCTCCCAGTCCTGTTTGGTGACAACAAAGTCTTAGTATTACTATAAAAACTATGTACCCACACATGCCCTAGGGAGCAGCAGGCCACACTTTGGGAACATCCGATGCGAACCATTTTGCCTCAGGGCACCTCCACCTTCCTTCCGTGGTTCCACGACAAGTATGCATGGGCTTAGCATGTTGGTGCTTATTTCTTTAAACCATTTCAAGGATGTCCACGTCACCGTGTCATGTTTCCAACAAGATTTATGAAACTCACAACACACATGTGTAGACAAGACAGTGCAGCACGTGTTTTTTCTATTAAATACCCTGGCTTCCTCTTTCTGTGTTCTTTGCTTCTGTCTACCATCTAGACATGTTGGTTTCTGAAGGAAAGTAGCTGTCAAACAGTAATCCCCACTGAATGAGGAATTACGGAGTGGACCAGGGAGGGGGGAGGCGTAGGCATGTGAACGTATTTAAATAAGGAGGATATTAGCCTGAATTGGCTCTAATGCGAGCAAACCCAAACCTAAGCCAGAGTCACATGCCTTTGAACCTGAGAAAATGAGACGTAAGAATAACCAGTCAGAGACAGCCTGCTTGGTTTTGCCAAATCAGCCAACTGCTGAAACTGTGGCCAATCAGATCATCTCCTTGCTCTGCTTCTGCATGTTCTCTATAAAAGCCCTTCCCTAGCTTCTCTCAGGGGAGTGCTCTAACCTTCCATTGGGTACCACCCAATTCGAAGCCATGTATGCTCAAATAAACGCTTGACAAAAAAAAAAAATAACATGCCTCAGTTTACCTTTTGGTACGCATATGTCTGGGCAATAGTCTCACTACACTGTTTCCCTCCACAAGTACATCAAAAGGTAACGTTGGATTATGACATGCTGATCGACACTTATTCTCACTGGCCTTACGAGGTTTGTTTCTATGGTGAAAGTAGTACATATTCACTAAAGAAAAATTTTAAATTCTAAGTAGGGAAAAGGAGAAGGTAGTGACTAATAGTCCTACCTCCCAAAGATGACCAATCATAACATTTTGGTGCATTTCTATACAATTATTTCTTAAAATGCACTATGTGACCCATTAGGTAGCCTGCTCCTCCCCCACCCCAACACTGAATTATATTCATGTATTATTATATAGTCTTTATAAACATTATTTGAAATAGTAGGATAATATTCCAGTGGATGGATATATCACACTATAGTTAACCATTCACTTACTCTTATACTTTTTAGATTTTTAGGGCATCGGTTTCTTTTTCTGTATTTAGAATCATGTCATTAAGCCAAGTCCACAGAAATGAAATTATTGGGTGCTTTTAAGGCATATTATCCAATTCCTTTTTAAAAGCCTTGCATTAAGGTGTACTCCCTCACAGCAAAGCATGAGAATATCTCTTCCTGGTACCCCGGCCATGTTTGGCTACTACCCATTTTATAAAACCGCTGATTTGAAAGATTTTTTAAAAACCCAACTCTGCATTGTTACAATTTACGTCAGTTACTAAGAAGTATGATTCTTTTTCTATGTTTGCTTATCATTTATATTTTCTTTGTGACCTGCCTGTTGCGTCCTTAGCCTGTCTTTTGGTTTCTTGATGCTTTTCTCAATACTTTATATGAATTTTTTGTAACAGAGATAGTGGCCCCATTTCAATATTGAGACTTGCTATAAATATTTGTAGAGCCAACCAGAAGGATCAGATGTGATCATGTTTATGTGGAGCAGAGATCTTTCCTGGATCGAAGTTTGTGAATGTAAGTAATCGAGAGACACGTGCAAGGCAGGGAAGGTCTGGGCCTCCAGAGTGGCTCCCAGGTGTGACCTTCATGCCCTGACAGACACCCTCTGGCTCACAGTACAGCCTTCCTGTCAATCACTTTTACAGAAGACCCTCATCAGTAGTACCTGCTTTCACTGATCAGAAGACATCCCAGGAGGATTTCCGCTTTGACGAAAAAAATCAGTTACTCTACTAATGTAGGTCTTTCATAAAAGTGGGCAGCAAAACATGAACTTTTGGAAAGCCAGAGATACCTGTGACATATGAGGTCTCCAGTGAGGGGGGCACCTCACCCGGTGGGGCCTGGGGAAGCATTGGGGTTGTGGAAAATCTCCATTTTCATACTGCAGGCCGTTGTCCAACTAATGTGACCTTTTCCAGTTATAAATCTATGGAGTCTGGGTTTGTTTACCATAAGCAATTCTGAACCAGAGACATCAGGCTGAAAGAATGTCATTAATGAGCACTCTCCTCCTAGCAAATACCCCGTCCTCAGTATATTTACAAAGAGATTAGACCAGGTCACCGGCCTTGTTTCTTTCCCTGGGCGTGTCCCCTTAGTGATCGGAAAACTGACCACTGGGTTACACTGACCAGCTGTTTCACTTCTTCCGCATTTTCCAAGGCAGCTATTTGCATTTTAGTTTTCCTTCCTTCCTTCCTTCCTTCCTTCCTTCCTTCCTTCCTTCCTTCCT
>VMDR010012411.1:0-26646 GCA_007922815.1 Macrotus californicus | reverse complement strand
GCTAAATCCAGAAAATAATCACAAATGTTTACCCCATCTCTCTCATTCCATCAGCAAACACAGGCTAAAC
This sequence comes from Macrotus californicus, assembly GCA_007922815.1. Lineage (NCBI taxonomy): Eukaryota > Metazoa > Chordata > Mammalia > Chiroptera > Phyllostomidae > Macrotus > Macrotus californicus. Next base: position 26,576 of record VMDR010012411.1, on the reverse strand, counting down.
TAGGTCATAGCACTTCAATGAGGCCAATTTAGGTGTGGAACAGGCCTACAGGAATCCCCACTCAATGTCATAAGGTCCCCTTCTGCTATTGGCCCCACCACAGTAGATGATGGATGTCAAGCTGTTCCCCCAATAAGGGTGGTGGATACTCTGATTCAACCACACTCTCTTCTTATATCCACGGTGGGTCCGTTCATTAGGTGGTGGGTTGATATGACCTTTCCCTGCACCCATGAAATAGAAGTAAGTTTATTGGATTCAATAGGTTCTGAATCCATCATCTGGGATAGAATTTACCTTCAAAATGGTCAGATGAGAAAGGGAGGACATTTATTATTATTCTGATTTTATAGATGGGCAGACTAAGGTTTAATCAGGACAGGATAATAAAGGATGCTGTAGGGATTATCAATGGGAGTTGGAAAGGTAATAGAATAGTTTGGATTAAAAAAATACCCCATGTGTATCTGCCCTCCTGGCACTTCCACCCAGTAAGTGCACAGGGTCTGACTGGGAATCACTCCTGTACGTGAGTTGCCACTATTGAATGTCTTGTCATCTCCAGTGTGCCGGGGGCAGTTAATCAGGTGGAAAATCAGAGCTGTCAAGGCACCTGACACAGGGAATCAGAATTTCTCCTTTGGAGTGTGTAGTTTAAATAAAGTCTATAGTTCCTTGAATGAAAACATTTTAGAGATAATCATTGAATTGCAGCAATTACAGAACTATAAGCCATTCATGACTTTTATTTTGCTTTTAAGAATTTGTGGAATAATTCCCCAGGGCATTAGATTTACTTAGCTAGGTGTTAACACTGCCACCACTATCTCAAAGAAGTGATATCCAGCCATTTCCAAGGCAAATTCCAGTTTAGTGCTTCAGATATTTTTTTCTTTATAACTTGAGTTCTGGCCCAGAAAGAATTCAGAGCCAGGATTCAAACTATAAAAGAAAGTTTATTTAGAGAGTCACAGAGGTAGGAGAATTGAGTGGCAGAAGACATGAGCTCAGGAAACAAGTTGCAGAGTCAAAAGAAGGGGAGGCCCTTGGAGCTTAGGAGAGAGGGGGGTAAAGCAAATCAGGGGTGAGGATGGGAAACACTTGGGCCTGCTCCTAGGAGGAAGAGCACTCTGGTAACCTTTTAAGTAACTGCTACATACCTGCTCGGTGTGAGTCTCCTCCCATTTTCTATTGTGAAGTTGAAGGTAAGAGTCCATTTTAGGGGAGGGTAATCCCAAAGTCAGCTTGTTTTTTTCCACAAAATATTGTTTGGACTTCCTTCGCCGAGGGCCACGTGGTCGTGACGAGAAAACCTCTTTACGTGAATTTGAACTCTTCGAGTCCGGAGAGAGGTTGCTGGACTTCTCTGCCAGATCCGTGTCGCTCAGCTCTGAAAACAGCTTGCTATGATGGGCACCACGCTCACAGTTTGGGCTTAAAAATTCACTGCCCAGTAAGGAGGCTTCGCTCTGTGGGCTCTTTTTCTGTTCGCCCCTCCCCCCTGGGAGTTCCAGGGAAGTCTCCCTGGTAGGGTAGAGTGGGCCCAAAGTCCGGTTTTCTGTGGAACTGTCTGGAGACTCTGGCAGTGTTTCCACACTCAGTGCCTGCCCTTCCCCTCTCTTATCCTTCCAGTTTGGGTCATAGTGGAGATCTGAGTATTTGTCCTCTTCTGGGTGTCGGCTGCCCAAAGCAGAAAAGAAACGCCAAGTACTTAAGATAAATTTACTCATTGCATTTAGTTGATCATCTTATTTGCAATCCATCTCCTATAATCTTCCTTTTACTATCGACATGTTAAAGACATACCTCAGGCATTTTCAAATTAGGCCCACCCACCACCCATAAAGGTAAAAAGGTCTTAATTATTCAAGTTTATTAAAATAGGGACTAGAAACGGGGACAGTTATTTCTAAATGCCAGAAAACAAGCGACAAACAAGCGTCTCTAATGTACCGGCCAGTGACCGTGGGCGGAGAGACACTGTTACTCATGCCCACCGTAAGGGTTTCAGCGGCTGGAGGTGAAGCTGACTTCGCACCGTGGTTGGGCATGTACACGTTTGGCTGTCTGTCTAAGAAGGAGGACAGGAGGGTCACCCGGACCCCTGACTCAGTCTACTCCCTTTCAGGGGAAGCAAGACTTATCCCCGCTGAGTTCCCACACAGGTTCTCCTCCTTCTCAGTGATTTCACTTTTCAGTTCATTTTGTGTTTGTCGGTTTTATCAAATGCACTACAGAGCAATCCCCACCCACGATTTAGATTCGGGTGGCAACTCAGGTCTCTGCACAGAAAACTCAGCAGACAGGTCGGTGTGTACATTAAGCTGTTGGGCAGCCCTATTTCAATAAAAGGTTAAACCGACAGCCCTGGCTGAGGGAAGTGAACTTGACCCCAGATAAAGTCCTTTCTTTTCCCCATGGCAGTCTCAATTTGTAAAGTACCTTCTAGTCTTAACCAAAAAAGAAAAAAAAATGCTGGTAATATGGCATATTTAATGGTCCCTTTGATCTTCAAAAGCTAAATGGGAGAGATTTTCCTCCCTTGAGTTCAGCAGATGCAACCCTCTAATCAAAAAGGAAAATGTAAATCAGCCAGCTTTTTTATGCTATTTGATATTCCCGTTTACAGAGGACATAATTTTGTGCTGGGTAAACAAACTAATGGTGCACCTGATGCTAATTTACTCTTCTTAATGTGGACCTAGATTTCTTTGATTTGACATAAAGCGAAAACTAGAGCAAAAAGCCAAAACTCCCATGTCTTGCTAAACTGTCACTGTGAGTTTTCTAGTTCACAAATTAAGATGGAAAAGTTTCTGAAATAGGTGGTCCCTCCTTTGCCACATATCAGGGGAAGAACGGGTATTTTCCTCCAGCAAAATGCCTGGATGAAAAAGGCCCTCAGCTATCAGGAAACTGGACACCAGCTTGTGCGACTCACCACACCCTACACACCACGACACTGATGTCTCTGGGGCTTGGACAGGCTTTCCTGTCTGATGTCCCATCATGGGAACTCACCGTAATTTTGGCTCTGCCTGTTGCCCGTTCTAAGGGTCACTGGGTGTGTCTTAGGGGCATGGAGTTGTCCAGCAGGATATGCAGGACTTGGGACTGGACAGACCTGGGCTTTAAGTTCTGCCTGAGCACCAGCTGGCAGATCGTGTCACCTCGAGCCAGTGTCTCTCCACTGTAGGTGGGGATGAATTATATTTATTATATTTCTCAGGATTGCATAGGATCAAAATGAGATGTTATGTCTGAATTAATGTTCTGTGTTTGGGCTTATTTCACTTTTCACTATGGGGACCTTGTCCCCTCACCTGGTTACAGCTGTGGGCACCGGGCACTGTGGGTTAGCCTCCCCTCCCTCACCTGGTCCTCTGCCTTCCGCCACAGACAGAAGAATCAGTAAGTGTTTCTTAAATAAATACCTGAGCCTCTAACAATACTTTAGTCAACACAAATGTAGTATTCGATATTTATTTTAAAAAACCAACAGTAGTAAATTAGAATATAAACATGCAGAAAAGCTTCTTGCATTGGATCAAATTAGCGGCTGATTTTAGGGCTTATCTTGCCCTGTTACATGTAAGGTTCCCCTGTGGTTGTTCAGGTGGGAACAAAAGGCAAGCCTTGCCCCGGTTACAGCTTCAAGTAAGCAAAGATATAAGACGTTTTTTAATGAAGAAAGGTGCTGTTTCACCATATCCATGATACATTGAAAGGAAAGAGTGAACTTCGTCATTGTCTCCTCATTGATTTGTTTGACTCAACAGAACTGAACTTCCCTCATCCATTTGCTCACGCATTGACTGGACAGGTATTTACTGAGTACTTATAAGCCTGAGGGATACAGCGGTGGGCTCATAGCCTCGTGGGGGAAGCAGACGAGACAACAGGAGTGACACTGGGGCCCTCAGAACTCAGCAGGGACAGCCATCCTGCTTTGCAGGGTCAGGAAAAGCTGAGGCCTAAGGCCAAGAAGGGCAGGGACTGTATGCCAGGCTGAGGGAATAACGTGGAAAAAGAATGGAGGGGAAAGAAAACATGGAACTTTCCAAGAACAAATTCTGGGTGGGTAAAGTGGAGTGTGGGAGCAGGGAGAGCTGAGGAGTAGAACCCAGAACCAGGGAGAGGTCGTATCTCTGTAAACTCTGTGAAGGAGTTTGGCTCAACTAAATTAGTTTCAGAGTTTGAATTGAATTAGCAAAACCAATTTAATTAGAGAGCAAAGACATAGTAACACAAACACTTGGATAGTGAAAATAATGAGCTTTGGAAAGGAATTATCTACGGAGGCTGAAAGGGTTTCGGGGTTGGAAGGTAGTCCTTCCCAGTGTTTACAGCCGGGCTGGCAACCTTTCAAAGTGACCCGTCCCATGGGGATCACTGTTCTGCTCCTTAGTCATGGAGAAGGACGTGGGTGCTGGTCGAGGGAATGCTTAGAGTAAATCTCCAGTTTTTTTCCTAGAACAACCCTATGAGGTCAGTACTATTATTATCCCCATTTAACAGATGCAGAAACTGAGCCTTAGAGAGCTCATGTATCTTTCACAAGGCCACAGAGCTAACAAATGGGGGGCCAGGATATAGCCCTGGCAGTCTGTCCCAGGACCTGGCTCCTGTCCATTAGGTGGCCCTTAATCATGCAGCTGTTCCCAAAGGTGGCGGTCAAGCACACATTGTCACAGGGCCTGCCTCATGGAAGTTAGTGAATTGATCAGTCAGTTGGCCAGTCAACAAATATGTACTGAGCGGCTCCCCAGGTGCTAGGTACTGAAGGTGGAGTGGTGAGCAAAACAGAAGCAGGCTGATGGACCTTACGTGCTCGTGAGGAAGATCGGCTTGTTGTACCAACTGTAATAATCAAGTAACAGATTAAGTAGGTAAAGAGATATAGAAAATGGTGGGTATTTAAAATAGGAGGGCATAACCTTGTTTGTCACTGAAAATATGTTAACCTCTTATTTCTAGATTCAGTTACTAGAATATATCACAAAGTCCATTTCAACTCTATTGTTCTATGATCCTACGATAAACTCACAAAAGACTCAATAACCAAGGAATGTCTATGATTAAAAAAAAGTAGTTGGTCTTCCATGACGGAAGGAAATAGATTCCGACTTCCATCTGGGCAGTTATACTACTGAAAATACCGGCCCTCAGATTGGTCATCACATTTAACCAGCACCAGGCAATGATAGCATGACATCTAGTCAGTCATGGTGCAGACCTCCCTCACCTGGACTCTCCCTGGTGCTGCGCTTCTCTGAGTGACCACGGGGAGTACTCTGGTTCTGAGATGGGGTATCGCAGAGCATCTCAGGATCAGGGCCCTGGAATCCGACTGCCGGCACTCAGTTCCTGGTGCTACCAGTTACTGTGTGTGCATGGGCCAGTCAGTTAACTTCTCTGTGCCTCTACTTCCTTATCAATAACACAGTATGGTTTCTAATAGTACGCACCTCAGAGTGTGGTTGAGAGGATTAAGAAAATTTATAAATGCATAAAAGCTTGGGACTATGCCCTCAACACAGAGTAAGGACCCGGTGAGGGCGAGCTCTCCCCTTGGTCGCGGGCTTGCTGTGTGTTACCTTCAGTGGCCACGAGGCAGCCTTGTTGTGTACTGTGCCTCCTGCTGATGGGTCTCCGGGGTGCCTTCCCCAGAGCGTACATTATTGCTAGGGTACAAAGTTGTCTTGTGATGCACTAAGTGGCACCTTAGTGGCCTGAAAAAATTAACACATCTTTAAAAATCCAATTTTTAACATGACTTAAACGTCATGGACAAATCTGTCAAAACTGTGATTTAGGAAATGAGATTAAGAAATGTCAGTGTCTCTGCACGACGAAATGTTTTAAGAGCTGCTGAAAAATGATGAGGAACATAAATCAAGGAGAATCAAACCACTGAGACCTTCCAAAATTCTAGCCTCAGTAAGTTTCTATTTTTTTAAACCTCACCCAAGGACATTTTGTTTTCATTGTTTTCAATGAGAGAGAAAGGGAGAAAGGAAAAAAAAATCATTGTGAGAGAGAAACATTGATCGCTTGACTCCTATAGGCGCTGTGACCAGGGATCGAAAGAAACCCCAGCCTGGCTATGTGCCCTGACCAGGAATCAAACCCACAACCTTTTGGTCTCTGGGACAATGTTCCAATCAACCATGCCACAGCAGTAAATTTCCATTCTTAAATGCCCATAAGAAGCAAGAGTGATGTTTAAAGTAGAATCTAGAAAATACAGAGGGTTTTGAAACAAATCAGACAAAATGAACAACTTTGGCTAAGAAAAATGTTTTTGAACCAATCATTTGAAGAGACACTCTAATAATGTATACATACAAGATAGAATCTGAAAATGCAGCTCTTAATGAAGCGTTAATTACACTTGACCATTTACACCTGTGACGACTATCTCAAACTAGCCCCACTTCCCTTTCTAGATGGAAATCGTACATTGGAACAAACGGGAGCTTATGTGTTGCCAAATCACGAGCACAGAAATCTGTAGTCCTCACAGAAGCAAGTCTAATGGTGGAAATAGAACACGACACTAAAGAACCCCATTGTGCTGGGCTTGTGTGCTGAGATGCTCAATTGTGTTTCGTGGTCCAGGCCAACACACAGGGACAGCACGAGTGTGAAGTGCTCCTTCATCAGTGATCATCTGCACACAGGCACCTCTCTTCCCCTGTGCCTGACAGAAATGGTTCACCGACAGAGAGCACGAGACTCTCGTGTGAGTGTTCAGACAACAGATGCCAGTCTCCTCTTCAGACACGGGGCTAGAAACGAATGCAGGGAGGAACGGGCGGGGCCTCTCATGCTTGGGCCATGACACTTGCTGGCTTTAATGGACCATATTTGATTAATGACTGTGACAACTTCAAACAAAGCAAAATAAAATCTCCATTTAATGAAAAGCCTCACATTCAGTATAGTATTCAGTCAAAAAAATTACTAAAATTGGAGCACGTTTCTAGCACAATTAACATCCTTTGCACACATAATAAAATTTTCAATAACTGGCCATTTTGCCTGTTGAGAAGGTGAATAAAAGCATTGCTATTAATCATTTAGCAGTTATTTATTTGCTACTTTATTTAAAGGAGCTGGTTAAATTGAAACTGCACATGTTATTATTGATTTAGGTTTAATTTAATCCTTTTAAATAGAACAATTATTGCCAATTTGTATGCCATTAAATCTTTCCTGCATATGACAGCAAATTCAATCTTTATCTAAGTGTGAAGTTTTTAATGCTCCTTTAAGAACTATAAAATTGACAACTGTTTCCAAGGATTTCTGAATTCTATGCTCTTCTTAATCTTTTATCAACAGCTTTTAAGTAAATCAAATGAAAAAAAAACCCAAATGATTAAAAAATGACTTTTGCAATTATGAAATAAAACGGTTCTTCAAATACCCTGGAATGCTTTGGGAGGAATATTTACAACCCAGAAAATTTCATTTAATGCAGGCATTTATTCTGACAAAATAATTAAACATTTTAATAGAAAAAAGGTGGTTTAATGAACGGAACGGCCAAGACTACCTACGGGAATACAAGAGACTGACGGGCTGGGTTGTTATCTAGTGGATTTTATTTACATCAGTTACATAATTCCCAGGTAATTCCAACTAAAACCCTTTCTTTTCTTTGACAACAAATTTATGGCTGCAAAGTAACCAGATGTCTGTCCCGCATTAATAGACTCATTAGTAACAGTCTTAGTTCAAGGGCAATCTGTGAGTTCAGTGAAAATGCATTGCCTAAAAAGGGCATGTCAGTGACTGCATGTGAAATTCTACAAACTCAATCCTATTAAGTTTATCTTTTGTCGCATTTTCACAAAGGAAATGCTGTCTGACACAGCATCTAAAAACGCAATTCCTCACATTCAGTGAGAGTTTACAACGCTCTGCCAAGCTAGGAAGCCTTTGTTCTTTTCATTCTCTAGAAATAAGGGCGAAGAGTCAGGGACCCAGATTTATAAATTTTGGGGTGTTACACTTTCTTTACAAATGAATGGACTTTCTTTAGATAGAATGTCCTGTATTTTAAAAGCCAGATGTTCGCAGCACTGGAGTTTCAAGGTAGCTGTGACATCATGGGAAAAGCAAGGGACAGGTCTTGACACATGGGTCCTAGGCCAGGTGTTGCCACTGACTGTAGCTGTGTGAACTTGAGTGAGTCTTCAGCTACCCTGGGCGCCAGTTTCCTCTTTTGTACGATAGGTGACTAGGCTGAGCTTTAAGAGCCTCACTGGCTCTAAAACTGCACTATTTCAGAAACTGGGTTGGGCCTATCATGTGAAACTTGGCAATCTATGGTAAGTGTTGGGAAAAGCACTTATTTTAAATTCAACACATTAAAAATTATAGTTATCACAGCTTTCTCTATTTTCAAACTTGTCACGGAGTGGAAAACTATAAAGATCATGAATTAAACTATCCCTTTAGTTTAATCCTTTTAAAAATATTTTAATTAATTAATTTTTAGACAGAAGGGAAGGGAGGGAAACATCAATGTGTGGTTGCCTCTCTGACAGCCCCTACTGGGGACCTGGCCCAGAACCCAAGTATGTGCCCTGACTGGGAATCGAACCAGTGGCCCTTTAGTTTAGCAGGCTAGCACTCAATCCACTGACCCACATCAGCCAGAATAGTAACAAGCTTCTTAACTCTCCTGATGAACTCACGTGCTTGCAGGTGATATAAATTTAAATTACATTCTGTAAGGTTTCAAACTCACTACTTATTTACTTATTTTAACGTAGTGATGCATCCCTGTTTTGAAATAAGCTAGAAAGGAAATGGTTGTTCTCGGAAGGCAACAAACCCGAGGAGTCCCTGTGGCTGTAGCTTTCTGGCGGGGACTCGGCCCTGAATACACACAATCCATGCCTTCGCGTACTCTCTAATCCGTCCTCTGACTGCTCCTCTGTTACGATGGCACCGTGCCTGCTCTGCGGAGTGCAGAACGGGGGCAAATGAATGGCCACAGAACAGGAATGACTAATACCTCTCACCAAAAGTCATGTCTCTGATGTGCTATTCCTGTGTGATCTGAAACAACTACAACGCTAGTAGCTATCCCCCCAATACTGTGTGAAACCCCCAGAATAAGGTATGTAATGTAATGTATTTGATAGTGATCTATCCTAGAGACAATAGAAATCGACATGATGAATATTGCTAGAAACCAAAAGAAATGGAAGTTGTTGACTCCTGGAAACTCTCAGATGTTCTTAGTAATAGTAGAATATTAGACCTAGCCTCAAGGGTCATCTTTACGCTCCCCATCAGTTCAAAAACAAAAATAAAATCTTGACACCTAGAGAGGAAGTAGTCCATCCTCAGCTTAAGTGTTTCCACTGTGCTGTACAAAGCAGTCTGGGAAATCTGAGGGGTAGTGAATATGCTCAGTTTTTGTCCCTACCTACTATCCACTTTGGTTATCCAGTGCTGCTGTTTAAGTCCTAGAAACCATCATTCAATACGCCACCTGATTCTGGTATTATTAATCTGAAACAGTGCATAGGGAAGCATTTGCGTGGAAAAATTATATACCACCACAAAACAATAAGAAATGCAGGTTGTTATTCCTGAGTCTCTTTTTCACTTTCAGACAATTCTGACTTTTCAATTTAATTTTTAATTGCTCATGGTGCCCTCCTCCCACCCAGTAATTTCTGGCACAAGGTGGTTTATTTGACAGAATGGGGACCTTTTGTGCAGGCGGTGGTTCCCGGGGGTGAGAGGAACACACCTGCAGACCTGGAGGAACGAGGCGGCCCTGTGTCCCAGGAGAGGAGAAGGAACGGCGGCTGCTCCGACCCTGCTGTCTCAAGTAAGGCACAATTAATGCTCATTTATTCCGGGGCACAGAGTCCTTCAAAATTTGGGTGACTTTAATAAAATGAATAATTCTACATGCATCTGCACCCTGGCCTCAGCTTAGTCCATATTAAAATTGTTATACCATTAATATTCGTCAGATAGTAAAATGGAATCTTTTTATCAGGTCAGCCTCGATTGCCTATCTAGGTATGCACAATTAGAGGCTCAGGCTCTGCCTCTTAATAACTACATATACAACTCCCACAACCTCAGTGCCTTAGCTGCAAAATGAGGATAAAAATGCCTGTGTAAGAGGCTCCTGGAGGGTAAATGAGACAGCACGTACAAAGCAAATAGTTCTACAAATGGTAGCTAATTATACTTGAGTATTCCTGTGAACAAGACTACGTACATGTACAAACACATCAACTAGGCACTTAACTGCTGCTCTCTGATATTTTTAAAACATAGAGGGTTTCAGAAGGCCCCAGACTGAAGCAGTTGTTTCTAATGCTCTAGGAATGGCATTGATCTCTTCTGCATGAGCGCTGAGGGTCACAAGGCTAGTTCCGGAGTGGCGCTGATGGGTTATCATGTGAAGACTCTCTCTCCACTCTTGAATCATTCACTACAGCCAGTGCGGCTCCAATTTACATTAAAAAATGTTCTCTCTAATCCATGTACATTGAACTATGGCTTGGCTTTGGTGAGGTACAAGGAGTAATTGCTTGGAGGAGGCTCCAGTAACATCAAAACCCAAGAGCAGGACTCAAGGGATTTGTCAGGCAGGTTTTATTTTATTTCTTAAAGTATATTTTATTGATTATGCTATTACATTTGTCCCATTTTTTTCTCCCCTTTATCTCCCTTGACCCAGTGCCCCTATTCCCTACAGCATTCCCCCTGCTTAGTTCATGTCAATAAATTCTTCGGCTTCTCCATTTCCTATACTATTCTTAATCTCCCCTGTCAGGTAGCTTTTTAAAATGTTGTTTATAAAAGCAAGAAGAAGGAGATTTTCCTTGGTTTTAAGACAAGACTTTGACTAGTTTTGTGAACTACAATTCCCAGAGTGCCATCTACCTTACAGAAGGGAAAGCGTACTTGAACTTTATATTGAGTGACACCAGTTTGTCTTCTTCACGGCTCACAAATTACCAGATCTGAGCAACAACACACCCAGGCAAGCTCTCAAGACCTAAGTAGGCAGAGAAGGGCCGATAACTAAACACTCACGTGGATATTATTTCTGAGGCATTATTTGGCTGAACGCTTCAGTTCTGTGTCCCCTGTAGTGGAGCACTGTCCTCTAATGTCCAATGTACAACCCGTTCCAACCCTGGGGATTATAATCTATTGTTAAACATTTCCAAGGCTAATCAATCAAAGAATAGTAGCATTATTTAAGGACCTCTGAATCAGAAGGCCAAGGCCCTAACCATAATCTTTATTTGTGTAAGCTTTGTTCTTTATTTTCATATACACTGAGGGGTATTTACATTGTCCTTGGGTAAAGAGCAAGGTCAAAGTTGGGCCCCTGAGCGTCAACTAGAAGAGGAAAAACTCAACACAGGGGAAACGAGGTCACTAATAAATCGTTGTCCTGGTTTCTTCATGTTAAAGCACAGACAAGAATACCTGTCCATCACCAGAGACGTTTCCTTTCGATGCCCTTGTTTCCGTAAGTGATACGGCTACTGATCATCACCAAGAGAATGACTCCCTGAGATTAGAGCCATAAGAAAAACATGGTATGAAGCACAGAGTCAGACTGCCTGATTTCCTGCCCCACCACTCGCTACATGTAACAAATGGGTGTAATATAACCTTTCTAACTCTCATCTATAACCTTTGAAATGGGGTCATTACAGTGACCACCTACCAGAGCCGCCACAGGACTAAATGACGTAATGATGTAGAGTGTTTAGCACAGTGATGGGCCAGGATAAGCACGCTGTAAATGCAGCTATTGTGTTTAGAACTTTAAAGTGGTCTTTGGCTTCTCCTGTTCCTTCAGTCATCATTCCTAATCTGTCACCAATTCATATATATACATAAAATACATATATATAATCTGCACTAATTATAAATTACCCACGACAGAAATGAATAAGAGTGCTAAGTAGGATTACGTATTGGTTATCTCTGAGGAGGAAAACAGGGCAATGGATTTGAGATGGGAAGCAAGAAAACTTTTATGTCTTTAAATATATATATATCTGAAACAAATATGGTAATAGGGTTATAACCATCTTCTCTATACTGTTCTGTAGGTTAGAATTTTGTCAAAATTAAAAAAGAAAACAACCACATCAACAGCAAAACAACAAATACCCCCTCACAGCACTATGGCACCAGACTAGCTACTTCACCTGTTAGCTTCATTTTCCTTATCTCACAATGGGAATAACTGTACTTTGTAACTGTACTTTCTCACAGGATGACAATGAAGAATTAAGTGAAATTACAGATGGGCCTATAAAAAGAGATATTGTTACTGTTAATAGTTGTCATCATTGTTGGGACTTTACCATGGGCAGTCTCTTTGTCCCTTGTGTGTTTATCTTCTAATTCAAAATGTGCCAGGTTGCAGAATAATGTTCTTTAAACATTGCTAGGGACTTCTGGTCAAGATGGCGGCATAGATAAACATGGCTCACCTCTTCGTACAACCACACAAAATTACAACTAAATTATAGAACAACCATCACTCAGAACCATCAGAAATCAAGTTGAATGGATGTCTGACAATTACAGAATTAAAGAAATTACATCCATCCAGACTGGTAGGGGGGCGGAGACACAGAATGGGCTGGTCCCACAGCTACATATGGTGAATAAAAATTTGGGAGGGATATCTCAGGAGCAATGAGTCCCAGCCCTTCACCAGGCCCCCAGCCCAGGGTTCCAGTGCCAGGAAGATAAGTTCCAATAACTTCTGGCTTCAAAAACCAGTGGGAACTGTGTTGCTAGAAGAAACTTCTGTAGTTCCAAGCAGTTCCTCTTAAAGAACCCACACATGGACTTACTCAGATTCACTCCCTCTGAGCTCCAGCCCTGGGATAACAGTTTGAAAGGCACCAGTGGCACACAAGGAGGAACTGAAGTGTCTGGCAACAAGGCAAGAGCTGGGAGACAGCTTTCTCCCAGACAGAAAAGCAGGCAGAAACCATCGTCTCTGTTCTGAGCCCTCCACTCATGAAGCCAACACGCAGGTGCCATATGTGAAACTCCATCAACCTGGCTAACACGGTTTGCCTTACCCTGGAGATCTCACCCGACTTATAGATCCACCCAAGCTGTTAACAGAGAGTTTTCCATATGAATGGCTGGTCTTGGCTCGTGCTTCACTACTTCTAAACCCTCTCAAACGAGCAACAGCCAGCCTCAGTGAGCCTCCAGCCCCAATACCTCTTGCTAAGTAGCCCCAGGCCCAGCACTAGAAGCAGCCAGACTAGATTCACAGCTTGGCTTCACCTGTGAATCTCCAAGCCCAACACAAGTAGCAGCCATCTCAGAGTGCTTTATAGCTCAGGCAGGGTGGCCCTGGGCAAAACACAGGTGGGGGCTGACCTTGGCCTACACCAGCCAGGAAACCCAGAGCCTGCATACCCAGTGGACAGCCACAAACCATGTCAGAGCATCACCATCCTGCCCCTGCACAGCTGACCATCCACAGAGGGCAGAGGTTGGTGGTCAGTGGTCATAGGCAGTCCTTGCAGCTGACTGGCCTGGGTAAATCCCTCCCATTGACCTGCCAACAACAACCAAGGTTCAACTACAAGCGGAGGGTGTACTCAGCCCTCACAGAGGACACATCTCAAGCACCCAGCTTGGGTGACAGGGGAGGCTATGCCACTGGACCCTACAGGACACCTACTACATTAGGCCACACTACCAAGACAGGAAGTCACAGCAGCTCTACCTAATACATAGAAACAAACGCAGGGAGGCTGTCAAAATGAGGAGACAAAGAAACATGGCCATAATGAAAGAATAGATTAAAAACTCCAGAAAAAGAACTAAACAAAAGGGAGATAAGCAATCTATCACATGCAGGGTTCAAAACATTGGTTATAAGGATGCTCAAGAATCTTAATGAGGACCTCAACAGCATTAAAAAAAACCCAGTCAGACACATAGATGGCCAACAGACATATGAAAAGATGCTCAGTATCACTAACCACCAGAGAAATGCAAACAAAAACCACAATGAGCTACCATCTCACACATGTCAGAATGGCTATCATCAATAAATCAAAAAACAAGTGATGGTGAGGATGTGGAGGAAGGGGAACCTTTTGTACTGTTGGTGGGAACACAGATTGGTGCAGCCACTGTGGAAAGCAGTATGGAAATACCTCAAAAAATTAAAACTGGATCTGCCTTTTGACCCAGCAATCCCACTTCTGGGAATATATTAGAAGGAAACGAAAACACTAATTCAAAAGAACATAAGCACCCCATGCTCACTGTAGCATTTTTACAATCACCAAGATGTAGAAGCAGCCCAAGTGTCCATCAATAGATGAGTGGATAAAACAACTATGGGACATTTACACAATGGAATACTAGTAGGCCATAAAAAGGAAGAAAATTTTACCCTTTGCAAAAGCATGGATGGGCCTGGGGAACATTATGCTAAGTGAAATAAGCCAGTCAGAGAAACACAAATGCCATATGATTTCACTCATATGTAGAATCTAATGAACAAATTGAACTAACCAGCAATACAGAGACAGATTCATAAATGGAGAACAGATGATAACTAGTGTCGGGGGGAGGTTAGGGGGTGGAGAGATTGAGTAAAAAGGAAAAAGAACTCATGGACATGGACACCAGTGTGGTGATTGCTGGGAGGAGAGGGGTATAAGGGTACTAAGTGTAAAAAAATATAATAAAGATTATATATTTAAAATAAATAAAACGACCAATTGAAAGAAAAGATCCAGTCAAAAACAAAGGATTCACTAATTGAAATAAAGATCAATTTATAGGGAAACAACAAGAGAGTGGATGAAGTTGACAATCAAATCACTCATTTGGAACATAAGGAAGCAAAAAACAAGCAAACAAACAAGAAGAAAAAGGAATCCAAAAAAAATGAGGATAGTATAAGCAGCCTCTGAGACAACTTTAAGAGATCCAACATTTACCTCATAGGGATGCCAGAAGAAGAGAAAGAGGCTGCAACTGAAATCTATTTGATAAAATAGTGAAGGAAAACTTCCCTAATTTGGTGAGGGAAATAGACATGCAAGTCCAGGAAGCACAGAGAGTCCCAAACAAGATAGACCCAAAGAGGACCACTCCAAGACACATCATAATTAAAATGCCAAAGCTTAAAGATAAAGAGAGAATCTTAAAAGCAGCAAGAGGAAAGAAGTTAGTTACCTACAGGGGAGTTCCCACAAGAGTTTCAGCTGATTTCTCAAAAGAAACTGCAGGCTAGAAGGGATTGGCAAGAAATATTCAATATCATGAAAAGCAGGGACCTGCAGATAAGATTACTCTACCCAGCAAAGCTATCATTTAGAATCAAAGGTCAGATAAAGAGCTTTCCAGACAAGAAAAAGCTGAAGGAGGTCATCATCACCAAACCATTATTATATGAAGTGTGAATGGGATTTATTTAAGAAAAAGAAGATCAAAACTATGGACAATAAAATGGCAATAAATGCAAATCTATCAACAAGTGAATCTAAAAAAACAATCTAAGCAAACAGGAACAACAGACAAAACCATGGATACGGAGGAGAGTGTTTTGATGGTTGCCAGATGGGAAAGGGTTGTAAGAGAATGCGTGGGAAGTGAGAGAATTAAGAAGTACAAATAGGTGGTTTCAGAACAGCCTTGGGGATGTAAAGTACAGTATAGGAAATGGAGTAGCCAAAGAACTTATATGCATGACCCATGGGCATGAACCATGGCGGCCGGGGGGTGGGGGAAGGGATTACCTCAGGGGGTAGGGGGTGCTGGGTGGAGGAAGTTAAAGGGGAAAATCAGGACAACTGTAATAGCATAATCAGTAAAATATAATTTAAACAAAAACATTGCTTTACCTCATTGCCCTCCCCAGGCACCTGCATCCTCTCCTCCTGGCAGGCCCCCCAGTCGCCAGGTGTGGCTGGCTGCCTGAAGGCTTCCTGAGCCCCTTCTTGCCCGCAGCGCAGGGGCTGCACCTTATTGACAGCATCTATCACTTGCACTGTATTTTGAGACCCCCTGTAAGCCTGATTCAACTCAACATTCCCAGTGAATGAAAGGATGGAAAGAAGAAAGGAAAAAAAAGGCTGAGGACCAGGCTCAAATTCTGTTCCAAAAGAGCCCTCTCTGTGACTGTGTTCCTGGACAAGTCATTTGAGTTCTGTGTTCAGTGCCCTATTGGAGTATGAGCCGCTTCCATTCCAGTATGGCCCCGATGACCAGGCCCCTACTCAGCGCACCTTCCCCACACTGAGAACAGACCCTCTGCCAGCAAGCAGGGTTCCTTACTATGCCACACACGTCACTCTATTCTGTTTTCTTTTTTTTACCAAGTCTACCTTGTCTCTAAAACCCTATCCGCCCAAGTTCTAGGAGTGCCAATAAACTTTCCTTAATATATTTTACCCCTAATTTACAACAATCTAACACATACACAACATAATCAGTCTCTGTTCTCAGTACTTTATATATTTTATATATTAATTTATTTTAGTGTCATAATTACTATGCAAGGTAACCATTATTATTATCCCACTGTTACTGATGAGGAAACTGAGGCACAGAAAGATTAAGTGGACTTGGCCAAGGTCATACAACTAGTAAGTGGGGGAATCTGAACCCCACGATCTGTTTCAGACTCTATGTACTTCACCACCACACTAAAACATCTTCCTAATCAATAGCTTTTAACTTCTATATTCTATTATATTTATATTTTCATTAAAACTGAGTAATATTGCAAAAATTTCTTTTTTTTTTTTAAGATTTTATCTATTTATTTTTAGAGAGGGGAAGGGAAGGAGAAAGAGAGAAACATCAATGTGTGGTTGCCTCTAGCACATCCCGTACTGGGGACCTGGCCTGTAACCCAGGCATGTGCCCTGACTGAGAATCAAACAGGTGACCCTTTGGTATTTTTTCTTATAGTTTGGTAGCTCATAGCATAAAGTTAATGCCTCATCAACACTGATTATTAGAGCCCTAGCCAGGCGGCTCAATTGGAGCGCTATCCCGTGGACCAAAAAGATCGAAAGTTCCATTCCTGGTCAGGGCGCATACCCAGGTCATGGGTTTGATCTCTGGTCAGGGAACATACGGGAGGCAACCAGTTGATGTTTCTCTCTCTCTTTCTCTCCCCCCTCCCCCCGCTTTCCTCTCTCTCTAAAGGCAATGAAAAAATGTTCTGAGGTGAGGATAAAAACATAGTGATTATTAGCAATTGAATCTTTGTATGATTATATAAGCCCTGGGGAAGGTACATAACCCCAGAATGTACTTTACGGGCCTTTATAGCAGTCCTGGGAGAAAGACAGGCTGGTTCATCTAACAGGTAAGAAAAAGTGAGATGCAAAAGAGTTAAGTAATTATTCTGAATCATACACTAAACAGCAGGGCCTGGACCGAATCAAGACCACCTGACTCCAAGCTATGGCACTTGTCTATACCAGCAGTGGAGACATTTGGA
The DNA here is from genome assembly GCA_007922815.1 of Macrotus californicus. Taxonomy (NCBI): domain Eukaryota; kingdom Metazoa; phylum Chordata; class Mammalia; order Chiroptera; family Phyllostomidae; genus Macrotus; species Macrotus californicus. The sequence continues at coordinate 9,055 of VMDR010012411.1, read as the reverse complement.
ATATGGACAGGAAATAAGAAACATAAGAAAAGCAAACGCCCTTATAATACCTCTCCTTGCCTTTTGCATATTTTAATAAAAACAATGTGGCCAAAAGCCTGGCTCCGAGCTGCCCTAGCAGAGCAGAGCAAGGAGACCTAGCTCACACACATCACAGGCTCATTACGGGAGCCTGACCTCACTCTCAAATGGGAGTGCTACCAGTAATTATTTAACATTTCAGAAACCACGGGTATCTTACACAAGCCAGCTCCTTACCTGTTTTTCGCGCCACTGTCCCGAGAACGGAGGTTGTCCTTGCTGGCCACCTGAGAGGCCTTCCTGCTCACTTCCTCTTCTGTCTCACTCAGGCTATCCTGTGGACGGCTTTCCTCCTCTAAGCTGTCAGTCTCCATATTGCTGTCCTGGATCCTGTCTTCAAGTTCAGATGGCGAATTAATCTCTTGAGCCAGGCTTTCTGAATCAGCTTCCAGGGAGTCTTTTGAAATCAGATGTAAGTCTTCTTTCGTAAAAGGTGACTTTGTGGACTGAACTTTGAAGTTGGCATGATAGACAGGAGATTGAACAGAGAGCTTGGGAATTAATCTACTATGACTCATCTTGAAAAATACAAAAATTAACAGGGATACTTTTGTTGATAGGAGCAGTTGGCCAAATATTTAAAGTTGTGGTTCACAAAAGCATTACCTAAAAAAATTATATTTATGTTACTCTGTGAGTACTGAAATCTCTTTAATTACAATGTTAATCAAAAATGTAGATGAGCACAAAACCTTGTTGTATTATCTGCAGGCTTTTGTGTGCATCCTTTTGTGTGCGAGGGAAAGGGTTATTGGCAATATTATCATGTCTTTCTCTCTTTCTCTCTATGTGACCAAGAGCTTCGAACCAGCCTGGGTAATCAAGGGCCACTTCACTGAGGAAATCAAATGGCTTGCAGAAGCACATTCCTTTTCCAGCTTCCAAGGCCCTCTGACAGACAAGCCTGGACACGCCAAGTGGTAATTATGGACAGGACTTTGATGGCCTTATTTCAAATACCCCGGGCACTGATACTAATATGCCATTGTTCAGTTGTCCTCATGGACACAATAACACAGGTTCACGGTCTGTCTTCTGGAAAGCAGAGGAGGTAGAGAGAGCAAGAGTGTGGCTTCCGTAGTCAGAGCTGTAAAGAGGGAAGCTGTTTGGTTCCTAGACCTGTACTGACTGGCTTCATCATTTGGAGGCCTTTCTGGTATCCACATTGCTACTAGATCAGAATGTGTAATGTAGGGGGTCGTTACGGGGGGATCAACCTCAACAAGGTATGTATATTTTTTAAAAATGGTTAAAACTGTTCAACAAAAGATTTGGCCATCTTGTGAATTCTACCACTGAGCATTTCCCCGCAGAGGCCGGATGTCCACCTACCTGCAAGAGATGCTGTCCCAGGGAGCGCTGGGAGATTGGCCTGAATAACAGCTGGGATCTCTTCTCTCTCTCTCATCAGAGTGTCACTGCAAGTGAGCCCCTCCCATCTCAAAAGGCCGTGGCAAAGGCCCAGGAGGCAGTTTATGGAGAGGGTGCTTTGAGTTCACTGCAGACTGAAAGGAGATGATGGTTTTGGATTGTGCTCCCTTTCATCTCCACCTGGCATTTCTCTTTGCTCTGTCTTCTCTCTCACCGCCTGTATGCCATTTTTTTTTTCTGTAGGTCAGATTACAGAAACCTTCCACCTCAGAGATTACTGCAAAATTTGCCTTAAAAGGTTTGCTGTGGGTTTTTTTCTAGATCCTAGTTTTAATTAAACAACATGACCTTATTCTTATTCCAATCGTTGCTTATGTTGACTGTTGCTAAGGTTCCCAAGGAACATCATCAATTCCTTGGAGGAAAGCACCTAGCAAACAAAACAGACAAAAGGTAACATTCAAATGGAAATATTATTGTCCCAGTGTACAGACTGGTTTGCTGTCCTGTCTCTTGTTTCAAAAGTAATGTCTATTTCATTCTACTGTATTAAAGTTGGCAAGCTGATGAACTGTTGTTTTTTAGGATGTTTATACAAAGCAGCAAATCAATCAAGGCACTGAAAGTTTTAAAGCATCAGTTTTACTTCAAAAGACTTCAAGACTTCAAGTCACTGTACTTGGGGTCTTAAAGGAAAAGCTTAAAACAGTCATTATATTTCAATTTGGAAAATGCTCCTTCATGAAATTAGTCTCTTCAACTTCTTAAATGAGATACTGTCTGTTGCAGTTAATCAATTAAAAATGTCCATAAAAGAAATCCTTTTTTTGTTCACAGATTAATGAAATTTGTGAGAGCAGAAAGAAAGCAAAGCCAAATACCACAGGTCAAGCTGGGTCTCCTGCGGAGCCCTAACCTTTCAGGGCCAGGCCCTGGAGCAGCAGAAGCCGGTAGCTCAGCTCAGTGAGAAAGAGGGCATTTTAAAATGGAATGGAGGTGGCTCCCTAGCGGCCCAACAGTTTTCTACTTAAGTTCCTGACCAAGAGAGGCAGCAAATCTCAGTAAACAAGACAGACCCACAGGGACACCGCGGGCCTAGTCCACCAGCCCTGGGAGGAAGGAATTTCCTGCGGCGGGTGAAAGGGAACCCGCGTGCGCTCACCGAGATGAATGGGAGAGAAAAAGTTGCCCTGTTTTGGAACAGGCCAGAAGCGGCGCATAGGCGCGTTCGGACTGGTTTTCTCCCTTGGCTTTTTCTCTGATGGACAAACAACAGTGGGCAGCAAGGGCGGTGTAAGTTCCAGTACGCGCCGGGGTCCGGCGGGGCTGGTGCCCAAGACCGGTCTCAATCGAGGACAGAGCATCTCTGCGAGTCTGAGCACCGGAGCCGGCTCAGGTGCTGACCCCCCGCCCCCTTCCCAGGCCCCGGACCCTAGTTCCTGCCTCGGCCACGGTCGGCCCTTCCTGTCCCGGTCCTAAATGCTGTCGGGGCCGGCTCCCTTGAGTTCTCCCGGGTCCCCCTTTTCCCCTCCGTGCCCCCGCCCCCGGGGCGCTCCGCCCACCCCTTCCCCGGGCAACCGCCTTCACCTGCCCCGCGCTCCTCCGCTGCCGCGACCCTGCGCCCCGAGTCCTCCCGGCCGCCGCCGCCCCGCCCTCGCCCCGCCGGGCACCACCCTGGTCCCTGCCCGCCCGCGTCGCCCAGCGTTGCCCTGGAGACCGAGGCCCGCGCGACGCTGGTTTAGCCCCGCCGTGGGCAGGGCCACAGGGCGGGGAGGCGACGCTTCCAGCTCGGGCGGATGGGGTGGGAACGGTGACGATGGGGCAGCAGGGCAGCGGCCCAGGAGCTCTGCGTGAGGCTGCTGTCGGGCCAGCCCGACTTCCCGGAGCGGGCAGTACGGAGGGCAGGCCGTCAGGTGGGAGGGCATATTTGCAACAAACATCGCCAAGAAGAGGTGAAGAACTTCTCCAAAGCAAGGAAAAGAATCCAATGAAAGAGCGGGCGAATGATTTGAACAGGGATTTCACAAAAGAAATCCAAGTGAAGGGGACGGGGGCCGGCGGCAGAGGGAAAAGGGCTAGATGGCGACGGAAGGAGACCCGACGTGGGCTGGGGACGCGCGGCGTGGTGTGCGGGCGGCGCACCACAGAAGCGCGCGCTGGGACCTGTGCGACTCTGCTGGCCGATGTCACCCCTATCGATTCAAGGAAAATTAAGAAACAAGCACAAAAGACCCAAGTGGCCAGTAAAGGCATTATTGATTAAAAAGGTTCTTAACTCATTAATCATTGGAAGAGGACAAATGAAAGCCGTGGTGGACAAAACTCCGCACTCACCGGACGGGCAGAGTGTCTGACGGCGCCCGGAGTCGCGGCGGACGGCCACCGAGGGCCTGGGAGTGTGGAGCGGTGTGACCCCTTCGGAAAAATGGTTTGACAGCTGCCAGGACACGTGTATCCTGTGACTCAGTAACTTCACTTCTAGATCTTTACCCTGAAAGAGCGGGAGCTTACGGGCACCCAACCCGGAAACAACAGCAGGCCGGCTCGGCAAACCGCGGCGCCCCCTGCCCCGGCCGAGCGCGCGACACTGAGAAGGAGAGCACTACGGCCGCAGGAGACGACACGCAGGCACCTGGACGATGCGTACTGAGTAAAAACCCGAAATACACATCGCATGAGTTTGTGCATGAAAAGTTGAAGCCGGCAAAATTAAACTGTTAAGTTCATGGATGCATTCTCAGTGGAGAAAACTGAATAAAAAGCAAAGGATCGATTATCACAAAGTTAGGAGAATGGTCAGCTCTGGCAGGCAGGGTCAGCACTTTGGGGGAGGGTGCTTTTGAGATTTCATTTCCTGACTTTCAATGCTGGTCGCATAGATATTTATTTTATCATAATTCACTAAGCTCTACATTTATGTATCTGTAAAATATTTCACATAAAAAGGCTTCAAAGAAGAGTAAAGGGATGTGTTGGACGTTAAATTCACATTAAAACCACAAGTAGATTTTTTTAAATTTTTTATTTTTATGCTATAACAGTTGTCTAAACTTTTTTCCCTTAGCCCCCCTCCACCCAGCCTGCCCCCACTCCCACAGTCAATCCCTACACCATTGTCCATGTCCAGGGGCCACGCATACATGGTCTTTGGTCCCTTCACCATCTTTCAATCAGTCCTCACATCCCCTCCCCTCTGGCAGCTATCAGTCTGTTCCATGTTTCCATGTCTCTGATTCTATTTTGGTTGTTAGTTTATTTGTTCATTTGATTCCACTTATAAGTGAGATCATATGGTATTTCTCTTTCATTGACCGGCTTATCTCACTTAGCCTAATGCTCTTCAGTTCCATCCATGCCGTCGCAAAGGGTAGGAGTTCGTTCTTTTTTAATGCTGCACAGTATTCCAGCGAAAACCACAAGTAAATCTGAGTAGCTGCCTTCAGCAAAGCAAGAATGGTTTAATACTAGTTGCCTAATAAATGATAAAGAGTACAGAAAATTGGAAAATATCCTTACCACTCAATTTTATTCTTTTTGTTAGAATGAATTTTTTCATTTTTGTTTGTTTTATGAGTGCAAAATAGGAACTCAATGTTTTTTGACAAAAGGAAAGCAAAAGAGGTTATTCTGCCCAGCATGGTATACAGATTAACATTAGAGCAAGTGTGAACACACAAACAGACCCCAAGCATGAATAGGAGGGTTTATTCCTCATTGCAGCTTCCAGAATATGTTTTGGAATCATTGCCGTGTCACTCCCACTTGGTCACCTTCTCATCCTCTGGTCAGTGGACACTGACGATGTGGCTCTTCAGACTCTTCAGGTGCTTCTGCACTGCTCAGAAAAGACTTTGGACGGCTTTTCCACAAGGTTCCCAAATGGTTCAGGAGGCGATCAATCCATTTGTGGAGACTGGTCACACACACAAAATGGAACACCCTGAGCTTGATTTCCCACCTTCTTCTTCGGTATTGGCTGTCCTGATTTTTCTGGCTTCGGATGCTTGGAAATAATAAACACAAATGGCAGTCGTAGTCCAAGCAGGAGAGAGAAATCACACCAATTATTTTAATGAAAATAATTTAGTGAAGATTTATTAATGTAAAATTTGAAAAGGGAACAGAGGTATCATGGAAGTAATTTGACATTACTGACGCCTGCCCTGACCTGTGTGCCTCAGTTGATTGGGTGACTTACAGGAAAGTGAAAGGTCGCCGGTTCCATCCTGGGTCAGGGCAGGTGCCTGGGTTGGGAGTTCGTTCCTAGTTGGGGCGTGTACAAGAGGCAGCTGATCAATGTTTTTCTCTCTTTTTCCCTCCCTTCCTCTCTCTAAAAATAAATATTTTTTTTTTTAAATTACTAACCTTTAGAGGCTTGGAGGAAGGGACAAGAAGACGTCCCAAGCTGATGGTGCTGATCTTTGAAGAGATATGATGAAGCTGGCTCTGGGGGTTATCAAGAAAGCGGAATGATCTGCTGCGACCAAAACAAACAGAGCTGCTGGGATGAAACATCTTCGTCAGGGTGACGCTGAGAGCACGGGCATTAGGAGTCCCTTTTCCCAGTTCCAGCCTTCTAGTCCCCCTCTAGTGCCCCCTCCTGGCCGAGACGAACAGGGAGCCGGCTGGCCAGGGAGAAAGGAGGCTTGCCGAGCACCAGGACAGAGCGTATGACATGAGCGTCTGGAGCGGAGAGACAGCGGTTGTATGAGTGTTGCAGTAACACTGTGCTGTTCTTCAGACTGTCTCAGGACTGAAGGATGCACACAAAGTAAAGGCATAGAGTGCATTGTGCTTGTCTGCTGTAAAGGCAATAATAATGATAAGTTACGTACAAATAATATTTCCCAGAGTCTGCAAAGTGCTTTTGCATTTATCTGTTCAGAATTAAGCTGTCAATTTGACCCTGAACTAACCAAATCACAGAAGAACAAGGAAAACAAGTACAAAAATGAACAAAGTAGATAGGTTAACAGTACTGACCTGATTTTAACCCTGTTTCACTACCTACTGCACCTGTGCCCTCAGCTGCTGGTCTTCCCCTTCCTAACCTGTTACTTCCACTTCCACTCTGCTGGCACAGCCCTTTCCTCTGCTCCTTTCCCTCCTGGTCTGACTAGCTTCTACTCACAGACGTCGCCCGGCCTCACCTCCTGCAGTCTCCCAACACTGTCCTCCTGCCTCTTGGACTAGAGTAGTTCTCAACCCCAGGCTGTTCTGTCCCCTAGGGTATACTTGGCAACATCTGGAGACATGTTCTATTGTTATGTCTTAGGGGAGTGCTACTGGCACCTAGTGGGTAGAGGCCAGGGATGCTGCTAAGCACCCAACAGTGCACAGGACAGCCCCACAGCAACAACAGCAGAAGTATCCGGTTACAACTACCAGTCGTTCTCAGGTTCACAAACGCTGCTCTGGACAAGTGGCCCTTGGTCTGTGGCCCCAGGGTACCCAATGCATGCTCTGCCTTTATTCTACACATGTATAGCATTGTGTTCTGGTTACCTGTGAATAGTTCTGTCACCACCTTGCTGTACTACAAGCTGCCAGAGAGCAAGGACCAGAGCTGTGCATGGCACCTAACAGATGCTTAATGAACGTTGAAGAAAACCCACAATACCCTTACAGTTCGACACTTGGATGGAAGGCAGATAAGTGTAGCCCACCAGACTTTGTAATAGAGTTTATGCCCTTGTTTGACATAAAACTGGGATGATTGGATGATTGATTATTAAAACCCAGGATACAATCAAGAATTTTTAAAGTGTTCTGTTAATAAATGCACTAAGACAATTGGTATAAACTGAAATTGTCCTGGGTATCCAGAAAGTATGGTCACTGCATGTATAACTCTAACAAGTTTGAACCCTTACTTCCTTCACATACATGTTAAATTAGAAGCAGCAAATTAAAATGGGTAAGGAAGGCCATGCTGAGGACACAGAGAAAAGACAGTACCAGCAAGTGAAGGGGCAGAAATTCCACAAAAGTAAGGGATTTAAAAAACAAAAGCAAACCAAAGCAAAACAAATAAACAAACAACCTCAAAGCGACCTGGGGTCATTTGGTTTCGGCAACAAGCAACCTCAAGGCTGAAAACCCGTGAGAGAACCACGGTACTATAGCAAGCACAATGGTTCATTTCCATAAGATTAATTTTAAAAACCTCATACAGAGTACATCAATTGGTAAATACTGACTAGGAAGGTAAAAATCATGCAATATACTTTACAAAGGTTTTTATCCAAAACATTAAAATGGAGACTTCCAGCCAAGATGGAGGCATAGGTAGACACACTGTGCCTCCTCGCACAACCAAAAGAAGGACAACAACAAATTTTAAAACAAAAAACAACCAGAACTGACAGAAAATCGAACCGTATGGAAGTCCGACAACCAAGGAACTAAGAAACATACATCCAGACCGGTAGGAGGGGCGGAGAGAACTCACGTGGTGGGGCGGTGGCTGGCGGATCCGGGAAAGGCGCGGCTGGCCGGGAGAGGTGGCGGCTGCGGCCCAGGCGTCCCACTCCCTCGTGAGGATAAACGGGGAGGAACGGCTCGGGAGCGGGACGGACCCCGCGGCCCAGAGTTCCGGCGCCGGGAGGTGAAGCCTAAAAGCCTCTGATTGAAAACTCCTGTGGGGGTTGAGGCAGCGGCAGCGGGAGAAACTCCCGGTCTCACTGGAGAGCTCGTTGGAGAGACCCGCAGGGTCCGGGAGTATACACAGCCCTCCCACCGGGGATCAGCACCAGAGGGGCCCCATTGGACTGTGGGTAGTGCGGAAAGTGACCGGTAACTGGCAGGGAGTGGAGCAGCTGCCATTGTTCCCTCTCGGACCCCTCCCCCACAAACAGTGTCACAACGCAGCGACGTGGCCGCCCTGCCCTGGTGAACACCTAAGGCTATGCCCCTTATTACGTAACAGGCGCGCCAAGACAACAAAAATGGCCCAAATGAAAGAACACATCAAAGCTCCAGAAAAAATACAACTAAGCGATGAAGAAATAGCCAACCTATCAGATGCACAGTTCAAAACACTGGTAATCAGGATGCTCACAGACTTGGTTGAATTTGGTTGCAAGTTAGATGAACAAATGAAGGATACAATAAGGGAAATGAAGAAAAATGTACAGGGAACCAACAGTGATGGGAAGAAAAACGGGACTCAAATCAATGGTGTGGACCAGAAGAAAGAAAGAAACATTCAACCAGAACACAGTGGAGAAACAAGAATTCGAAAAAACGAGGAGAGGCTTAGGAACCTCCAGGATGTCTTTAAACGTTCCAATATCCTAATCATAGGGGTGCCAGAAGGAGAAGAGGAAGAGAAAGAAATTGAAAACTTATTTGAACAAATAATGAAGGAGAACTTCCCTAATTTGGCCAAGGGAAAAGACTTCTAGGGGGTCCAGGAAGCTCAGAGAGTCCCAAAGAAGTTGGACCCAAGGAGGAACACACCAAGGCACATCATAATTACATTACCCAAGATGAAAGATAAGGAGAGAATCTTAAAAGCAGCAAGAGAAAAGGAGACAGTAACCTACAAAGGAGTGCCCATCAGACTGTCAGCTGATTTCTCCAAAGAAACCTTGCAGGCAAG
>VMDR010012410.1:0-26649 GCA_007922815.1 Macrotus californicus | reverse complement strand
AAAAAAAAAAAAAAAAAAAAAAAAAAAAATCAGAAAGTACGGCTCAGTCTTAAGAAAACAAAGATGATCAATGCAAACTAATCCCAAGATGACCCAGATGTTGAAACTGGCAGATAAGGATTTTAAAGGATGCTCAATGAAGTAGAAAAGTATATTTAATTGAAATGAATGAAAAAGTAGAAAATATCCGGAAAGAAACCAGTCAATGAAAATTCTAGAAAATGAAATACAATAAATTGTCATCTATTTCCAAAATGAAGAGCAAAGCTAGAGCAGTACCAACTGAGAGACAGTAGCACACCGGGGCCTGGCAGTGAGGTGTCAAGGCCAAACTACCTCAGCAAGGTCATGAGTGGGACCCTGAGGGTGGAGGGGTGGCATGGCAGGAGATCTGTCACAGGAGAAGGACACTTGTCTCTAATGATGAGCCTCTAAGTACACATATGTCTAGATTATACCTCAAGGGTAAGAAACCAGTCCAGCACCCTGTGCATGGTAAGAGTTACTTAAATTTTAATCACAGCTTTGCATTCTCATACTGGCCCTTTCAGGAGTCACTGAACCCTTCTGAACTCAGTCTCAGAAACAGTGAAGCGATTCTAACACCTGTCTGGCCTACTAATCTGAAATAGGACATGCATTCACTTTGTAAATTATAAAAATTAATCAATGTAAGAAATTATTGATATCTTTCCCACCTCACTTCAATATAGCTTGCTTTTAGACTCAATTATTTGCTCATTCTCAATTATTTTAACTTAAAATGAAATCTAGGCTTCTCTTCTCTCCTATTTAGCAATATTTAGCTTTTCAGTATGATGAGGGACATGAATAGATTGTAAAGTATATAGTCCCAGTATTCAGAGCTGTAAATGAAATTTCAAATTCAGAGCCTTTTCCAGAAGTATTACTTTCTTCCCTTTGTGTTACATCTGTAACTTACTCTGTGTGCATCTTGGCCCAGTCCCATGGAGGTCTGACATTGGCACTGACAACCCCCAAGAACGGGAGGTACTCTCAAGGTCAAAACGAATGTGTGGGAGCTGGAAGAAAAGAATAAGTGGTCCTGGCATTACAGTACCACGAAGGTATGTGTCCTTAAAAATGCAGACCCAGAGGAACCTGAAAATAACACAATTCTCCCCTGCAGTTTGGGAACCTGGGCAGATTGAAGACTTTTGCCACGCGTGGAGGGTGAAAAAGCATACACACATACACGTACATGAATTAAGACACTACCTACGATATCAAACAAAAAAGTTTTTGCACAGCAATGAAAACCATCAACAAAATGAAAAGACAACCCACTGAATGGGAGGACCTATTCACCATACATTTGGTAAAGGGTTAAAATCCAAAGTTTATAAAGAACTTAATAAAACTCAACACCAATAAGACAAAGAAAACAATTAAAATATAGGCAAAGGATTTGAATACACACACTTCTCCAAAGAGGACATACAGATGGCCAACAGACATATGAAAAGATGCTCAATGTCACCAATCATCAGAGAAATGCAAATTAAAACCACAATGAGATATCATCTCATAGATGTCAGAATGGCCATCATCAATAAATCAACAAACAAGTGCTGGTGAGGATGTGGAGAAAAGGGAACCCCTGTGCCCTGTTGGTGGGAATGCAGACTGGTACAGCCACTGTGGAAAATAGTGTGGAGTTACCTCAAAAAGTTAAAAATGGATCTGCCTTTTGACCCAGCTATTCTGCTTCTGGGGATATATCTGAAGAAACCCAAAAGACTGATTTGAAAGAATACGTGCACCCCTGTGTTCAATGCAGTACAGTTTACAACAGCCAAGATTTGGAAACAGCCCAAGTGCCCATCAGTAGATGAGTGGATAAAAAGCTGTGGTGCGTCTACACAATGGAGCCCTACCTGGCTTTAAAAAAAAAGAAATATTACTCTTTGCAATAGCATGGATGAACCTGGAGAGCATTATCCTAAGTGAAATAAGCCAGTCAGAGAAAGACAAGTACTATGTGATTTTAGTTATATGTGGAATCTAATGAACAAAATGAACGAACAAGCAAAACAGAGATGGACTCATACATAGAGAGCAGACTGACACCTGTCAGGGGCTGGGGGGCTGGAGGGGCTGGAGGGGACTGGGGGGGGGGATGGAGAGATTGACCAAAAAAGGGAAAAAAAGAGAGAAAAAGACTACCTAGAAGAGTAGTAAATTTGAAAACTACTGAATACTCCTAACTAAGCCTCTTAGATACTATCACTTGGTCTGGAAATAAAACTGTCATTAGGCTTTACTCTACATTTAGTACTTTGGCAATACGTATTTGTTTTCAGAAATTCCTTTCCTGACCAGGCCATCCTCAGCACTGTGGTGTTTATGACAGAATCATTAGTGTCCACTGAAACATGACATTCTGGGCTGCAGCCCAGTCAGAATGCGTAGTCTGTTGATTAAATATTATTGCCTAAGGTGTCACTTGTTCTTGACACTATATAGGTCTGATATTCTGAAGGCTTTTGTGGAATTAAAGGATATTAGGCAAACTTTTTAAGTATGTACCAGCATTACAAATAAAAATACAAAAGAACAAAACCGACTCTAGGCGACTAGATAGATCCAAGCAGCTCAAGGCCCGCAGGCTGAAATTCAAGTGCATCTTGCTCTTCCTCCAGTCCTAGCGCAGCTCACAGGTCAAGGACAAAGTGCCTGTCCGTGTACCAAAAGCTCTGTGACCCGCCTGTGTTCTTGTTGCTGAGTTGTGGTTTCAATCACAAAAAAGCGGCTCAAACTCTTAGATTGATTCTCCTATTTCTTGCTAAATTTCACTCAATTTAGGTTTCTCTAAATGACTCTAGAGTACTTTTGTTATTGAACATGGCACATTGCTAAATAGCTTAAAGATGGACTGACTCTAACTCTGGAGATTGAAAAAACTAGTAGACCAGCCAGCCAATGCTTTTCCTGACGTGGACGAGGTCTGGCCTGGAAGCAGAGTGGTGACTAGAGGCTCTTCAGGGGCCCGTGGATTTACACCAGGCCAGCCTCCCATGACACAGCAGCCTGCGTTCTGACTCAGCTCTCCATGGAGGCTTTGGGGGGAGTTAACAAAGCAGAAGTTCCTGGACCTTGCCCACATTCTCACACACAGCAGGATGGTTGTACCCTGTGCTTCTCCACAAGTGAATCACCACTACAAGCTAATGAGAAAGGAAAAAAAGAGGGCAATGAAAACTACAGAAACATCCGAGCTCCTTCAGGGGAAAAGAGCGGCATTAGTGAAATGCCCTATCGCCTCAAATGCAAACACGTATCATTTTCCATCGAAAAGAACTGGTGCTGCTTAGAAATCGTCAGTTCCAAATCCAGAGCAGGAAACATACAAGGTGAGCCTTGACATCCTCAGAGAATACTAGGACCAGGTCAGAAAGACTCTGGAGTCAAACTGACAGGGCTCCCACTGGCCAAGGTGTGACAATAGATCATCAAAAGAGTAACAACAAAAATGCATGAAACATCGGAAGCATGTCAAATGTGTTGAGACGTTCATGTGTCCAGACGTTCATGATGATACTCAAAGGAAAATAAAAACCTTTTTGGTCACCTTTGGAGGAAATGAAAAAACCCAGTCTGAAAACTGGTAAATAAAGGCAAGATTCAAGCATTTATCCTGCTTTTTTGTTCTAAATAGTATTTCAGGGAAACCAAATAGCCACTGAAAGTTCTTCTTCATGAAATAATTCCAGTTCATAAACACAAATGCAATAACAGATTCAGAGAAGCATCATTTTGAAGCTCTTAGGGAAATAACGAATTTAGTTGAATCAACATCAGTGGTTGCTAACACTGTTAGGCAAAAGGATGATGGGGAACATCTGGCTGGATCTAGCTGACAACACCACTGAGTATGTTAACATCTCAGAGAAAGAGAGAACCTGGAGACCGATGTATTGAATGATAGGAAGTACAGAGTGCTAAGCCAGGCTGGCATAAACCAGACCTGAATTTGGTTAGTCTCTAAAAGCACCTACCACATTACAGAAAATGCAGAGGACACGTGAGCCTGTTGAGCAACCCTAGAAGATACAGCTGGCCAGATCTAGTATGTAGGGAAGTCTGTAAGACAAACGACCCAGTTATTTGACAAATAAACAACACTAAAAAAGGAGGAGAGGGGAAATGGTTACAGATTAAATGAGATTTAAGAGACATATCAACCAAATGCACTGGTGGGCCTTGTTGGACCCAGACTCGAAAAAACCAGCTGTAAAAAGGCATTTATGAGACAAGCAGTGAAATTTAAACATTGACTGAATAGCACATGACATTAAGAAATTTTTGTGCAGTATTGTAGGTGTTATGATAGCAATGTGGTTGTGTGAAAATAGGAGGTCTTATCTCTAAGAATATATACTGATATATTTACAGATAAAATGATATGTCCGGCATTTGTTTTAAAAAATGTCCCGTTTGTGGAGGAGAAAAGTGAGAGTATATAGAAAAAACAAGATATGGGAGGTAATTAGACTCTTCATTTTTAGGTATGTTTGAAAATTTCTATAATAAAAAGTAAGAATAATATCCAAACTTTTTTTGCACATGTATTTGCCCTTGGAATCTAAGAACAAATGTTTTGGGTTTCATTTTTCTTTTGTCATAGTTTCGAAGGGGGAACAGTTCTTGAATGTTTGTGTGAACACAATTTTACATTTAGAAAATTCGATACCAACTCCATAGCTTTTCTGGGATATGGAGGAATTGGTGTACGAAAAACATTTAACATCTGTTGAGCACCTACTATGTGCCGGGCACTTCACTTACCTTATCTCATGTAACTCTAACATGCTTACATACACGTCATAACCCTCACTTTATGGACAACATGGAGGCACCAAGAGGCTGAGTAACTCATCCAAAGTCACACAGCTAGTCAGTGGAAGAGCCAGGGCTTTAACGTATTTGCCTGGCTCCAAAGCTCATATCCTTCACATCATCCTGTCTCTTTAAAAAACCTTGTGGATGCAGGACCTTCTCCTGAATGAATACTATTTTCTTTTAAGCATTTCACCAAACAAATGAGCCTGGCCATCCTTTTAACTATTGCAGGGAGCACATGGCCATGGGAATGTATAACTGAAGTTGATGATGCCCGTGGTTGTTGCTTGGAAATTCAAGAGTCCTGCTGACCTTGGCTGCCCACCGATCATATACCTCACAGAGAGAACTGATGTAGTAGAGAGAAGTTCAAGGACAAAATAGAAAAGGAAATCTTTAAAATATTGTTGAAGAAAGAACGGAAGCAAGGGAGTGAGGGGTGCTGGGTGGAGGGGGACAAAGGGGAAAAATTGGGACAACTGTAATAGCACAATCAATAAAATATGATTAAAAACAAACAAAAGAAAGAACAGAAGCAAGAGCAGTAAGTGAACAAAAATCTCCGCTGCGGAAAAGCCGGAATTAAAGGCACAAGAGGGTAAACACTGACTTGCAGAGTTAAGAAGTAGTCAGTATGAAAGGCAGCCGGCCTTCCCTCCCACCCTCCCACTCAGCTGGAAGCACAGGAAAGCAAATGTGGGGGGAAGATGGAGGGGGAGGTCACAGGGAAGTACAAGTAAAGGCAGCCGGAAAATGGAAATGCTTGTGCCCAAGACCACAGGAAAATGGAAATGGCTGTGCCCAAGGCCACAGCAGGCACAGAGACGACACAAGGGAAGCGTGGGGGAACCTTGCCTGGGGCCTCCTAGAGCCTCCTGAAGGCCAAGACCTGACACGTGGGTCCTGGGAGTGCCGCTCTCTCCTTTCCAAGATAACAAGCTAAAATCAAAACTGATTCACAGTAAAGGCTGGTGGTGAGCAGCAAGCACTTCCTCCTTATACCAAGCTGTCTCCAACTCCAGCCCCGCCCAAGTCCTACTGCAGTCTGTAAACCTGAACTCAAACAAACTTGGTTCTCAAACAAATATGATAGAAACAATCATTAACAACACTTCCTGAGAAACCGAACTCTCCTCTCAAAGCAAACAAGGCCTTCGATTCCGCTGACTGTTTACACACAGTGCGCTGGGTTTAAATGGCGGTACAGACTCCACTGTGGCTACAAAACCAATTTTCAGGGCTGTCGTGACATTTCAGAGTAGAGTAGTGTAGATAACATCAGAATGCATAGCATATGGTAAGGTGGAGTAAGTTTTGGGAAAACTTTTGTGTCATATCGATGTGCACACTGCGCTTGTCCACGCGTGCTCACCGAACACGCACCGCTGCTGTGTCGCAGCAAAAAGTGTATTTCTCACAGTTCTTACTGTTGGCTCGCAAAAAAGAGAAAATACTGGAAAACACGCTTCTACAATGACTTAATTTCTGACTTCTAGTTCATCACAAACTTGAGATATAAATAGATTATATACATATAGTGTCCATTCTTAAAGTTAAATCAATTTGTTTTCAAGTGCAAATTACAGATTATTCCTGTTATTTCAAAAGGCAGGTTCTTTTGGGAGCAGATATAGAAATGTATAAAGGCGTGTGATGATTTTTTAAAGGGTAAACTGCATCGGATGCCTTGGGACGGAGGGAAAGGAGCATAACTTCAGTGGGTTTCTCCAACCTCCATCACACAGTCGATGTGGGATCACAATCTCAGCTGACAGAGAGAGCTATTTACTCTGACAGCCTAGGCCTAAGCAGGAAAGGGCAAAAGGCAGAATGAAAGAAACCACAAAATACCAAACCAAATGGACAATTCTGAACGCTGAAGCTGCAGAGTCCTCAATACTAGCATCATTGTCAAAAAGAAACCAAGGCCGAGGTTCCTAATGAGCCCTCTAGGGAGTTTCTGTGAGTATCCCATAGCAGAGGGGAAGCCCAGGCACTCACAGAAACTAGTTAAAGGATAGTTCCCCAGAATAAAAGGCCACGAACTGACGGTTCCATTCATATGAAACACGGAGCAGAGGGAAACCCAGAGAGATGAAAAACAAATGGGTGGTTGCTAGGGAGAGGGAAAATGAGGGCCGTGTGCTTGATGGGTACTGGGTTTCCTTTTGGGGTGATGAAAATGTTCCAGAACTAGACAGTGGTGGTAGTTGCACAACATTGCAAATGTACCAAATACCACTAAATCATATAACATGGCTAATTTTATACTATATAGTGGGAAGATTAGAAACCCAGGGTCCAGGGACTCCACTGTCCAATGGAATTGCAGCTCAAGGCTCGAGTGAGTTCCAGTTTGTGAGGGTGACCAGGACAGAGCTGAGCTGACTGAGCTTGGAGGGGAGGGACAAAAGGCATGCAGGGAAGGAGGCTGGCCAAAAGCACTTTGGAGAGGAGCAAATTCGGAGCTGCTGAGAAGCTGCAAGTTCACAGCACACTCCTCCTGTTAGACATAAAGAACTGAGAAATGCTGAATGAGAAAGATGGAGGGGGTAGAAAGGGGACCAGCAGAGATGATAGGAGCATATTCCTGACAAAGGGACGGGGATGCCTCAGAAATGCTGTCGCACAAAGGAAGAGTGGACAACTTAGGAGAGAACCTACTCTCTTGATATGTCCTATAAAAATAAAGCCAAGCCCTCTCCGTTAGCTGGAGTGTCATCCCCTGCACCAAGGGGTTTCGGGTTCGATTCCTGGTCAGGGCATATACTTGGGCTGCAGTTTGATTCCCACCCCCCCATCCTCCCCCCTTATTTGGGTGCCTAGGGGAGGCAACAGATCCATGTTCCTTTCTCACACTGATACTTCTTTCTGTCCACCACCGCCCCTCCCCGCCCCACCCAGGATCAATGGAGTATGTCCTCAGGTGAAGATTAAAAAAATACTTAAAACCACTAAGGAATGAATGAGTGCATGCATACATGCATGAGAGAAGAAGGAAAAAAGGCGGGGAGGGAAGAATTTAGATAAGTACTGGAGTAGAAAATGGCTTGCTGGTTCATAAGAAATTTGACTTTCAGAGGTTTCTAGTCTACTTAAAGCAGAATCACTGTCCAGTTTTGTGACAATCTCTCAGTAACAGCCAATTAATTAGCATATTCATAATAGGGATCTATTTATAGCCTGTTTTATCTCTTTCCTAAAGCAAATGGTGGGATACCCCAGTCCATACATAAATCCACACATAAATGTGCTACTCCTGGGCTACCAAGTCAATGGGGCACAGGTTTTGCCTTCTTGGGGGCCTGGGAGCACAGTGGAGTTTCTTCTCTACTGTAGGGGGCTGCCAGCCTGGAAGGCTCCTTCTCTGGAGGGGTGACAGAGAAAGCTTGCACTCAGGAAAGACAGGCCTGTGCTCTAATCTCAGTTCCACACTAGACTTGTGACTTAACCATTCTGGGTCTCAGTTTCTTTACCTGTAGAATGGGGATGACACTCGCTCAGAGAGTTGTTATGAGAAGAAAATAAGATGGGATATGCAATGTACCTAAGCAGGGCATTGGCTGTAACAGGTTCTTGATAGAAGGTAGCTGCTTTTAATTAAAAGTGAACATGCGGGATGTGGTGAGGGCATTCTGGCCAGAGGGCGTGGCAGGGGGGGTCAGAAGCCAGAGAAAGCATAGCTCTTGGGGGAGGAACAAGAAAGGGGGGCCGGGTGAAGTGAAGGTAGTTTAATAGGTTACATAATAGGAGAGGGTCTGTAATAAGAGAGGCTAGACAGAGGCTGGGGACCCATCCTGCAAGGGGAGAGGGGCCTTACTCTGGACTAAGAAAGTGGGTTTGACCCTGTGGGCAAGGAGGGCAGCATGTGGAATGTCCCACCCAATCTCCTCTGCTACAGTCATCACCAGTTATCCTAGGTCCCTTTCACACTCCAGGTCCTTATAAAACTATCAAACATCACCTCTAAGACACTGGTCCTCTTAGACGAAGGCAAGTCCCCTCACTTAAACCACTTGGACAAAGGAATGTAAACTGGTTAATGAACGTAAGAATTTCTGAGTAAATATCTGCTGAGCAAACATTTGTCCTAAAGCTTCATGGGGATAAATAGCAGTTTATAATCTTAGCCAGGGAGATGACTTACCCACAAAGTGACAGTGCAGGAAATGCCAAAAGGAGTGGGGACAAAAAAGACGGTGCTTGTGCAAGGCTCAAACCGGTGGGCAGAGCCAGCCCTGGAGCGGTCTCCTGTGGCTGGGGTCTCCCAGGCCCTCGTAACAGCACGGAGCTGGTTATGACAGATATTGTTGAGAATTGCCAATGTACAGCGACACTAGACAGCAGACCTACTTTTAAATTAATTTTATTAGTGATTTCAAACTCTCTGAGGACGTCCCACTCATTGCCTGCACCCAGGGCCCCTCCCCCATTTGGAATTTTGGTGCACTGGCTATGAGCCTTAGTTTCAGAACTGGCAAATGGGGACGAACGCCCACCTGACGGCGTGTTTGGGGAAGGTGAAATGAGATCATCGGAAGGAAAGAATGCCTCCTGGCCAGGGGTTCAACACCGAACATGGCACTCAACACGCGTTCCTTTTCTTCTCTTACCCTCCTATCTTCCCTTCCTTCCAAAGTGGGTCCAGAACCCGGTGTAGATAACTTAGCCAATGTGTGTTCAATTATCTTTCCGTCTCCGCCGGCACTGTGCATCTCAGCACGCACCCTTTAGGTTGCTGAGAAAGCGAAGAGCGGTGGCGGAACGGCAGCCTTAGCTCCACTCCCGAGTAGCCAAACGTCTTCCGGCGCGAGGAAGGGTGACTGACTGAGGTGGGCGTAGCTTTTGTATAGCTTTTGTATAAGCCTGTTCTCCATCCACCATCCACATCTCTAACACAACTTTGTCTTTTTAAAGAGCCTGTTCCAAAATAAAATTACAAAGTGCTATCGGGCATCACATATCACCGTACACAGTTTTTCAGATCCCATTGTTTCCCCAAACACTCCAAGAGATCATGCTCCTGTCTGGGACTCTTACTTTCCCGAAAAGCATCACCTCAAAAACTACCCCGAGCAAAGAGAGAGGGCAGAGAAAGTGCTGTCACCTCTTAATTTTAATGTGTCTGCACTGCTTTCAGTGTGGAAACAACAGTGCACAATCTTTCACAGATAACTAAACAAGCGAGAATTTGTTTCTGCATGAAGAAAAGTGGCTGAAAGCTTACAAAGTGCTGTTGCTACAAAGACACAAAACATCTTTTTCTCACTTTATAACTAGTGGCTTTAGAGACTAAAAACAACTTCTCTGCCCTGCTTTTTTTTTTTTTTTTTTCAGAAGGGAGAGGTTGTAAAATAAGTGTATTTGGTCAAATGGCTGGATACTTAAATACACTATTCGTGGTCAATTCAATGTATTCTAGTGAGCAACCTCCAGCTGGGAGCAGACCAGAAACTGAAGCACTGAAACCCCATGGTGTTTGATAGAGCCAGGTTTGGGGCGGGGTGGGGGTGGGGGTGCTCTTAGCTCGCTCAGGAGGCTGGGTTCTAGGTCCCAAACCAGCCACCCTCCCAATTCCTGCCGCCTCTCTGTGGCTTTCCAGTTATCACCCAACATCCCGCCCCACGAGGCCCACCGGCGCCCGAGGCCCGCACCAGGGGCTGCTGGTAATCATTTTCTACTAAACGTGCCAAGGGACTGAACTTTTCTCTACACCACTTCCCCTGCCTGTAAAATGAGCAAGAAAAAAAAAATTCCAACGAAACAGAACTTCAACGGGAGAGGGTCTCCACTTTACACTGAAAAGGCCAGAACGTTTGCTGGTGGAGCAATGTGAGACTTGCTTTCGGGTGGTCCTGGGAGAAACAGTGACAACAAACGCGATGAGGCACGGCAGGCTTCCCCAGGAAAGTCCGACCCCTCCTCCTCCATATCCAACACCCTATTCACAGGCCGGTGCATCCTCCGAAACCGAATGCAAAGGGACTTCAGAAGAGCCCGCGAAGCGGGGTGGGTGGATGGGCACACTCCGCCAAGATAGCACTGGGGGAGAATCTGAACCTCGGCCCAGATGCCTGTTTGGCTTCTGAAGGAAACTGAGGCACAGTGTGAGGTCGGGGACAACCCCTTTTAGGAAAACACGCAACCTGTACCCACTTAGTCCCCCGGCAGCGTCCCTCCTCCTCATTCCTGCCCCAAGCTGGGAGGTCCCCAGCTGCGGGGCCAGGGTGGGCTGGGAGGAAAGACTCAGGGCAGCTCTTACCTGGATTGCGGCCTCGGGTGCGGGCCGACAGCAGGGGGCCGCACAAACTCAGTCCCGCGGCGACAAGCAGTAGCTGCCGCGGTCCCATTGTCCCCAAGCTCGGCGCGCACAGCGCGGCGCTGATCCGGGAGGCTGTAGCCGCCTCCGGTGAGACTCGGGCTCCAAACTCTCTCCCTCCTCCCGCCGGGTCCGACGCCGGGAGGTGCGGGCTGGCCGGCAGAGCCCTAGCCCCGTGTGGACAGAAGGAGGAGGCTTGGCGTTTCCCGCGGGTCCGCGTGTCTTGTGGCTCCACTAGGGCGCGGAGGGGCGGAGCGCGCGGGCGCAGAGCGGCGCGGGCGGGGAAGAGCGCCCCCCGGCGTTGAGTGTGCGCCTCGACGTGGTCTCGGACCCCACCGCCCGCGGCCCCTCCGCAGCGGGTTAGCTGCCTTTAAGGCCCGCGACCCCGAGCCCCCACCGCGGGCCGCGCCTGCGCCCTGCCCCGCGTCCTGCCCGGTGGCGCAATGAGCGGCGTCTCTCGTCCTCTCGCCGTCGTCCGCTCCCTCCCCGGGCCGCCGGCTACTGCCCGGCGAGGGAATCCAAACGAGACATTTTTTCCTTTGGGCGCCTCCGACCCGCGACATATCAGTGACTCAGTCTGGCGGGGGCCTTGGAATCCGGCCCCGCGGCCTGGGCGGCGGCCCCAGTGGTCGCCCATTGTCTCCTGGGGAGCAGAGACCAGTGCAGCGGCCCTCCGGGGTCCCAGGAATGCGCCTGGGCGCCAGCCCCACGGCCGGCCCGACCTCCCGGGGCCCTTGCGGAGCGCCGACCTCAGGCCGAGAGCTGCGGCCCGTTGGGAAATTCGGGATTGAGCGGACAGTTTTAAAGTGACTCGTACTTCTGTGATTGAGGGATTAGTGGGCTTAAAAGTTTATATGGTAGTGACACGGTTGCCCCCTTATGAGAAGGGGCCCACGTTTGGCCAGAAGTGTTGATATTTCTTAGTCATTTCTCTTTATTTAGCGGTTAGACGAAACGTTCGTGGGGCACTGTCCTCCCCGACGCCGGGACTGCGAGCGCAGCCTCTCCCCCTCCGCCCGCGCCGCTGTAACTGAGCCCTAATCTTAGATCTCGCTGAGCGGCTCCTCGGAATCACCTGCGCCGCCTTTTCCGGGACGGCCTGTGTGCCCCGGGCGGAGCTCGGCGGCGCCGGGGAGACCGAGGCCCCGAGGGGAAGTGCCTGACAGGTGAGCCCTTCCCTAAACCGCAGGAGGAAAGGCCTCTTCCACCTGCCGATCCTAGGGAAGTCATTGCAGCCCTTCTCCTTTCCAAGGTGCTGAGAGTCACCGAGCAGGCTTCCATCCGTTTTATAAAGGGGTTTGCATCCTGAGTGTCATTCCCCACAAGCCCTGACACTTCTTTTCAATGTCATTAATTTTCACACAGGCTTTTTGTTATTTCTTTCTACTTCCTTTGGAGTTACCCTTTATTCGCCCAACCTTTTGAACTGATGGTCTAGCTTATTAATTTTCACTCCTGCCTCAGATGGCCACTTCAGCTTCATGTCACAAGTTTGCATGCCCACATACACACAACTCCCGTCTAAATATTTTGTCAGTCTCATTATATATTCTTCAGTGCATACATTATTGAAAGTTTTGACTGGCTTTTTGTGATTGATTTCTAATTTTCTATTATGATCTCTGGGTGTTCTTTTTTTCTGTTTTTCCTCAGACTCTACAAAGCTCTTATAATATTTATATGCTCTGTAGAGCTTCTTGAAAAAGCTGTCAATCTCTCTACTTTTTTTTTTTTTTTGAAAGATTTTATTTAGTTAGTTTTGGAGAAAAGGGAAGGGAGGAAAAAGAGAGGGAGAGAAACATCAATGTGTGGTTGCCTCTTGCGTGTCCTCTACTGGGGACCTGGCCCTTGAACCTGACGACCCTTTGATTTGCAGATCGGCATTCAATCCACTGAGCCACACCAGCCAGGGTTCAATCTCTCTACTTCATTTTGTTCCACGTCACCTTCACCAAAACCTCGTGGTTGCCTGTTTTAGAGCAAATCTGTGTAGCTTCCCCAGGGTAGACTACTCTGCCTAACCAGAGATGGTTTACTTCACATGTTGATATTCCTCAGAGACAAAATCTCAACAATGCGGCACCATTTGTATTGGGACCAAGGACCTAGTTTTCATTTTCAGTGTTTGAACTTGACTGGCACTAAATAATATGGATCATTAGCTACCCTGTCATAGTGTTTGGGGTATTTAGTAGTGTTTCTGAACAAACGTGACATCAAAATGGTGCAAGTTTCCATCCCAAAATGATATGAAAGCAGTTTCTTTTAAACACTTAGATGACCTGCCTGCTTCAGGTGGTCTGGTCACCATTCCTCTGTTCCAAGCCCTCCAAAGACAACAGTGTATCCCAACAGCCTGCCTAGTAATCTCCTTTTGGAAGCTGGTGGTAGTGACATCAGGGATGAAATGAAATGAAATCAGGCTGTACTCAAAGTAGCTGTGAGATGCTCCAGATTCTGTGCAGCTTTCCTCACATCTGTTTTTCCAGCAAACAGTAGTTCTGTAATGAAGTTACAAGCTGCCCAGGAAGAGAACAATTTATGCCTTTTTAAAATTAAAAAAAAATATTTTTTACTTATTGATTTTAGAGAGAGACAGGAGAGGGGAGAGAGAGAAAGAGACACATCACTGTGTTGTTCCGCTGATTTATGCATTCATTGGCTGATTCTTGTGTGTGTCCCCGCTGGAGATTGAACCCGCACCCTCGCTGTATGGGGACGAAGTTGGAACCAAACACGTTACTCTGCCAGGGCTGTTTCTGCCTTTTGTTGTTATAAAACTGCATTGGTGTTTTGGGTTTAGAAGTACAGTTAATCTCATAATGGGCCAACAGCAGTATTCCCATTAATCACATACCATGGGTAGAATAGTAGACTATCTGTGTGGTTGGAGCGCCAAGGTCAAATTCAAAAACTTTTGAGTTATGTAAGGTGAACTTGATATCTTTTACTTCTCATACCTGCTCATTTTCCTTCTGTATTAGTTAAGGTTCTCCAGAGAGAAACAGAACCAATTGGATAGATAGATATATACAAGGAGATTTATTACTGGAATTGGCTCATGTGGTTACGGAGGCTGAGAAGTCCCACAATGTGCTGTTTGCTGGTGGAGAACGAGAAGGCTGGTGGAATGACTCAGTGTGAGTTCACAGCCCTGAAAACCAGGGGAGCTGATGGTGTAACTCCCAGAGTCTGAAGGCCTCAGGACCAGGAGCTCCAATATTCAGGGGCAGGAGAAGATGATATCCCAGCTCAGAAAGAGAGGGAATGGGCCCTCCTGCACATTTTTCATTCTGTTTGGGCTCTCAGTGGATTAGATGATGCCTGCCCACAGGGTAAAGGAGATCTCTCTACTCCCTCTATGGATTCACATGCTAATATACCCTGGAAACACCCTCACAGACACACCCAGAGGTAATGTTTTACCAGCTATCTGGGCATCCCTTACCTGCTCAAGTTGACACAGAAAATTAGCCAGCACACCTTCCAATGGATTTTAGCAAGAGATTTTGTACTCTAAGGAAAACAACAGTGAGACCACCTTAAAAACCCGTATGAGCTGTTATTTGCAGATTGAGTTGAGACCATATGCATTGTTAAACTGAGATAGTCAGTAACTGCCTCATTCATACCAGGCCCAACCTAAGGCAATACTAGGACTCCTGAGAGGCAGTGGGGTGGCCAGGTCTGTCTCCTTCTCACCCTGCCTCTGGGACTCCAGGTCTTCCATTTACAAGGCACTCCCGAGGCTCTAGCCTCACTGCCATGACAGTTTCTGTCCTCTGGAGCTTAGAGGCAACTTAAGAGTGCTTTGTGTTAACCTGTTACGAAGCCCTGGTTTCAGTAACAGAGACAATAGATTTTTCAAAGCACTGATCAGCAGGAAGACCATCCAGTGCTCACTAGAATCTGTCAAAATGTAGACCGCTTTCAGCAGTCAGAACTCTTTGGTTTGCTTCTTGGAATGTTTGAGGGGTACCACAAACCTCTACTTAGCCACAGTCCAAGTCACACAACTTCCATTCTGAATAGCACCTCTAATCAGTTCCCACCCGCACACACATACATTATGGTTCTGGTCTTTCAAGGACAGAAGAGAGAAGGGTCATGTCAGACAATGATCACACTGAGTTGGTCTCTTTTTTCACCACAAACTTCCAGAGTATTCAAGTATGGACAGGTTTTCCCCTCCCTTGAAGATCACTAGAGCATATGCTTTGTGAGTGAGAGTGTGGTAGGCAGTTAGACAGATGTGAGCAGAGCCAGGATGATGGGCCAAGTACAGAAAGTCACCAGGGCAGAAAGCCCGGGATGCGTAGCAACAGGCAAAGCTGGAAAAACAAGGAGCTCGCCCCCAGGTAACCTTGCCTCACCTAGCATTGCGATAGTTTCAGTTCAGACCCTCCCCTGACCTCTCATCCCCTGGCGTGTTGCTAGTCATGTGGGTTAGAGCCCTTAACAGAGGGAACGAACAGGAGGGTGGAGAACAGACCTTAAGCATTAAGCCCCCAGGACAATGAGGTTTTCTGACCAGCGTCAATACGTCTAGGCCTCAGTTGTGTTTCAGCTCCAGGCCCAGAAAAGCAGCAAAATCAGACAAGCCAGGCAAGGCTGACATCAGGACCAGCTGTGCTGACTAATGTCCCCTGCCCTGGCACTGACCAATCAGTAGAGACCATGACCCTGAAAAGATACACCTGAAAGCTGATGAATATTTTATTGGGATCTTCCCCTGAGACCTGCAGATAAATAATCTCAAGACAGAGGACCCAGTGCGGTTACGGAGCATGCCAGCGCAATTCCCCACCCCCTTTTCCCAGTCGAGTTTTCCTTGCCTGCCTCTCTCTTTCTCTTAAGCCCCAAAGGCTTTTTTTTTTCTTTCCTTCAGTGACTTGTTTCCTGAGCACATTTCTTCTACCACCCACTTCTACTTCTGTGACTTTCTAAACAAACTTTCTCTTACAGTTGGAGTCTTGACTCTGAATTCTTTTTTAGCCAGAACTCAAGTACAGAGGTTGCTGGACCTCGTCTGGTCTGATGCCTGGTGCCAGTTTTGCCGCCAACCAGGGGAGCTGAGTTTGCTGCCCCACAATGTGCCTTTTGGAATATTAATTATTTTGAGCTGGTTATTTTTAAGAAACAAAAGACTCAAAGAACCTTTGACTCTCCCCCTTACCTGCCTAAAGAAATTCAGATTAAAAAAAACAATTTGAAGGCAGGGAGCTATGACCTTAGCATTATATGATAAGTGGGGACAGACCTGCAGAAATGAGCAAGTGTTTGGTAGGCTCCCCCTCTCCCTCCCACTGGGTGGCCCCTGGCAAGAACTTGTTTACCAAATATTTGCTCTTTTCCATCTCTGTGAGTTGTCTGGGACTTTCTCTTTGAAGTCCCAGGCTCCTGCCTCCCTCTCCTTAGTCCGGAATGGCATACCGGTATAAGCCTCAGCTGCCCCATTTGCCCTGGGGTCCCATATTCTAGGGGAAACCCCAAAGGAAAATTATTTTTCCTCCCTCACAGTAGCTAGAGTGCTCCTTAAGTCTGTGTTGCCTATTTACATTCCAGGCGCTAGAAAGTGGAACTCAGGGGAGCACGGACCCTCTCAACCTTCCAGATCAAAGACCATTTTGCAATAGTGAAGACATGATCAAACATATATCAAAATACTGGAGTAAGCTGTGTAAATCAAGTTACTGTTTCAATTGCTAAGTGTTTAAAAAAGACTTTTCTTCTTCTTCCTCCTAAATAAGAAAAGCTATGAGCCCTGGGGAGGAAGCTGGTAAAGGATAACCAAATGTGCCACCCCCAAAATGTGCCTCTTAGATTAAGTCTTATTTTGAGTTTATTATTTGGAGAAACTGCAAATACAAGAGAAGCTCTGAGAACAAAGATGTTGCCCTTTTGTAAGAGAAATTTACCTTGGAAAGGGGGCCTCTCCAGGAAGAGAGGTCAGAGGTCACTTTTTCACCCCAGAGACGTCACTATGGCAGGGCAAACTGTTTCCTGTTCTTACCTTCCAGCCAACTGTCCCCTCTCCCTTCCCCCCAGGTAGTTGATGACAGTGCTTTAGGTGGTGTGTGGGGCAGTTTTACTGTTGTCCTGGGTACTGCCGATGTATACATGAGGCATACATGCTAATACATTTCTATTTGTTTTTCTGCTGTTAATCTGTCTTTTTTTTTTTTTTTTAACGGGCGATTTCAGCCTAGAACTCAGGAGGGTAGAGGGACAATTATTTTTCCTCCCTACAGTGATCAGGAGACCCAGCTCAGGGTTTTAAGGCCCAACTTCCCCCTGGGTTGGGAAGCTGTTCTGTCCTCCTGGGAGAGGCAGAGGTTTTGGCTCCAGCAATCTCTGCACCCAAGCCTCCACCGGCTTCTTGTTCATGCCTCTTCACACGCTTTCTCCTCTGGGTCACCCATTCATTCATGTCCCTTAAACATCTCAAACAAGAGCCATTGGTAATAGCTTCAACAATAACCTCATTGTGGGGGCCAACGGAGAGAAAACAGTCACAGCTTTCCTGAGCATGTTGGCAATACTCAATGACCTTTATTCATGCAAGTGATGCTCAAGCATTTCACTCACTCTTGGAACAAGTTGACAAGCCCCTTTTAGAGATGCCATGAAAGGTTAGCTTTTGCCTCCAGATCTCTTTCCCTAATTTTGGCTCTTCCCGTACATGTCCACACCAAGTCTTTCCTGGAGCGTGAAGGAGGAAACTGAACCCACCTCCTACTGTCCCTGGCTCCTGACCCTCACCTATGCTGGCTGTAGGGGGAAGGGAGGCTTATTGTCAAGGCGAAACTGAACTGTTTGACTCCTTTTACAGAAGTCTGTGTTAAGGTTAATGCAACAACAACAACAAGCCACATCCACAAATTGTTGAGACAATAAGCCTTGTTTCCAGGCATTTACCTCGTTGTCAAAAATATGGATAGCCTGAAACAGTTACTAAAGTAGCAGATTCTACTTTTTAAAGTTTGAATTTCCCAAATTCTGTAGGCCTTACAAGTACATTTGTGCCAAATGTGCAAAAGCTAACCCACTCTCTCAACCTGTGGAAGATAAAGCCTGTTGAATGAATGAGCAGAATGCGAAGTGCCGGGGTTCCAGCCTGGCCGTCTGAATGACTTGTGGTGGAGACTGCTAAGCGACCCCCGGGAATCACTCTGCCTTCCTTTTAATAATAGAACCACTGCCCTCTCTATCCCAGGCTTTAATTGGGGACATGACTGCCTAGATTGGGACCGAATTTCCCAGCCTCTCTTGAAGCTAGCTGTGGCCACGTGACTAAGAGAGATACAAGCAGAAGTGACGTGTGTAATTCAAAACACTTGCCTTGGACTTCTTTGCCTCTTCCTGCTGGCCAGCAATCGGTGACAAGGACACAGCTGGATCCCTGGACAAACTTGTGGGCCTGCTCACTTACCTGCTCAGCTACTGAATTTGAGAAAAACTTCCATCTGTTTTAGCCACAGGGTTTTGACTCTCTTGGTCCCAGCCGCTGCCTCTGTGCCCCACTGGTGTACTATTTCTTTCCCTGATAAGCCCCTCCTCCCGGCAGTAACCTTCTCTACCACATGGTTTGGATTTATGAGAAAACTAAAAAGCCAAATCAATGTAATCCAGTAACATTTATTTTACATGAAACAATTTTCAAAGAATACATTTAAAAACCATCTAGAATACTGATTTTATTGCATTACAAAAATTGAGAGGCACAATTGAAGTATTCAAATGAATCGTGAGGGGTGGAGGTGGGGGCCTAGGATCGCCATTCACGCTGTTCTTTAGTCGCTTAAAGGCTCTGGGAACGAGTCTTTACCATGAGGCACTAGTGCACTTCGTTTAGTAGGAATAAATCACATAAAATATATACTTTTATACAGAAAGTGTTATTGTATTGTCACTTTCAATTACTTATAAAAACTTCATTTTAAATTGCACAAAAGTTCTCTTTAAAATTGATAACTCCCAGAAGACAGGGCTTAGGACTAAGTGTCTGTCTAAATAATTCAAATAATTAGGTTTCCATTTCTCCACAGATTAAAAAAAAATCTATGAAGAATTACATTATTCAAATGGGACAATTAAAACTTGTTTTCGTAGGAAAATAGGTTTACACATTTGTCCCTAGTCAGCTAAATTCATTTCTTCCCTCCTTTTAAACAAATCACAGAATGTTCAAACTTTTAAATCAGAGTACCTATTCCACAGTACAATGTGGAAGTGTTTACATTAATTCATTTTGTGTATCATTCTACTATAATATCAAATTATCAAAAAGGCACAATGGGTACATTCTTCGGAACAGTTTTGGTCTTTTTTAAAAAAAAAAAAATCACACGTTTATAAGCAGTGATTTCAATCATGTTTAAAAACAAAAATAGGAAACAGATTCATCCCCCGATCCAGGTGTTGCAGAAGCCGTGAAATTTCTGCAGGCACTTCACTTTCCGTAGAATTTCTTGTTCAGTAGGTATATGAGAAGATTTACATTCACCTTAACCTTGTCGAACATTTTCATTACAGCTATTCCTTCATATTGCATCTCAAGTAAATCCTGAAATTGCAAGGAACATCATTAAATCTCATACTTGACATTTAGCACACTTAAAAAAACATTCCAGAAAAATTCGTTGACAAAAATTAGACTCAAGTGACCTAATGACGTAGGTGGGGATTCTTACACTTTAATGTGTCTCGGAATCACCTGGTTAAACACACAGGCTGGACTGCTGGGCCCCACACCCAGCAATTTCTGCTGTTGTAGCTCTGGGGTGGGGCCCCCAAATTTGCGTTTTAACAAGGGCCTGTAGGATGATAATATTGTCGGTGTGGGTGCTATGCTTTGAGAATCAAATAGATTTTTTTAGAATTGATAAAGACCATTGAAAAAAAAAAACCATGGTGATTCTGTTAATTCAGATATATAATTATAATTTTAACTTTGAGTTGACAAATTCAAAGCAAACGTCCCAGCAAGATGGGGTATATTCTTTAGATCAACAGTGTTTTCTAAAGTGAAGTGAACAAGACAGCTCAGTGGGGAGGAAGAAGAACGTTAGAACTATCTATTTTAATTTTTCTCACCTTTTACACATTTACATGTTGATTATATTTTACAGAGCACATTTTGAGCATGGTGATGGGAGCACGCACACTTTACAAATAAATACGCACAAACGGGGTGCAGCAGCCGTGCCCCTCACCAGTGGAGGCGTGGGGCTGCAGTTTGGAGGGCCGCCGCCCAGAGCAGCTGCTTCCGTTCCTGTGCTGAGATCAAGCCTCATCCCCGAGTCAGACTACCATTCTGTGTTTCACTGCCACCACGTGACAAAGAAGACAAACTGGCCTGGTGAAATTCATAACTGGGTCATGCAAGCCATATGCAGGAGACCACGCATTAACATTCCATGCTAACACAGGACAGGAGACCTTTCCCAAATAAAGTATTTCGGAACTGCCCTCGACTAACACGCAGGTCTCATTTTCTTGTTTACAGCTTTGGAAACTTCCTGGTTTTCTTGATGATAATGCCATATGCTTGCATTAAGCAAGGCCACCTGCAGAAATTGGAGTCATTTTTGAGAGAACTTGGCTCTTGCTAGCTTCTTCTTCTCCTTCCTCAATTCCCTCCAACTGCACTCAACTAAACCCTTACGTTATTTAGATGTGCTTCTGGGGCAGAAATTCCATAGGGAATTGAAGTTCTTTCATCAAGAATGCTTTTATCTATTAAAGTGTAATGGAAATTCACTTTTCCTTTGGGAAAGGCAATGTCTGCTAAACCACGTCTCTTGGAAAAGCAACCAGTATCATTGGGAAAGAATGGTTTATGCATGGGAATTAGCTGGGACCCCAATGTGGGGAGCAGAGAAAATACTGGGCTGGCCAAAAAGTCTGTTTAGTTTTTGTAAAATAAAAGACACATTTTTTTATTTTCACAAATAATGTTATTGATTTGGATTGTTTGAGTGTGTCAGCTGTCTCCCGCTATTGGCTTCTAGTAGGCAGAGGCCAGGGGTGCTGCTAAACCTCTTTCAGTGCATAGACAGCCCCACAGCAAAGACTTACTTGGCCAAAGTGTCAACAGGACCAAGAAACTTTGCAAAACACTTTTGATGCATTCAATCAGTCACAGAACCTTCTCCATACACTGCACAAATCTTTTTTTTTTTGTATTTCAGTTGTGTTTTTACCTTTCTTGAAATAATAAAGCATAATACACCAAAAATGTTGCATATCTTCTTCCATCTTCAATTATAAAATGGCTGCACAAATATTCACCAATTTTGATGAGTTTTTTAATGCATGCTGATATGACAGCTGCCAAAATACAATCTAACAAAATTGTTTCGAATGAAGTGAAAGAGAATTTCTAGCGCTACTAGAGCCATTGTACGGAAAAAAACAAAGGAACTTTTAGGCCAACGCAATATAATCACACTGGTGATTGGAAGACCAAAGTTTAGTCTTAGCTCCATCATCTGCTATCTTGTGACTTTTGCAATATCACATAACCTCTATGAAGTTCTGCTTCCTTGTGTGTAAATTGAGGGTAACACCATTAACCTCACGGGAATGTTACTGGGCGTAAGAGAGCAAGGTGTCTGCAAACCCTGGGTAAGCCACCCCTCTCTTCTCAGGATCAAGTGGGACCTGTGAGAGGCAGTAGAGCAGAGCAATGAGGAGAGCAGACTCCTGCTGCCCCTTCCATAACCAGCTCTCTGAACCTCAGTTCTTCAGCTGGGAAGGGGAGAATGCCAACCCTGCAGCCCTCAATAAGCACAGGCCATTATTCAGAGATGCAGAACATCTTCCTGTATGCCACACCCTCCTGTTATGTCCATGGCCTATAGCTATAAGATATAATTAGGATATAACCTTTAGGAACTTAGGGAAAGTGGAATGAAGAAAACCTAGACACAGTGCTAGAAGGCATCTTCCTTAAACCTCTTAGAAACTCCTGTCCTGTTTCTAGTCCTTGACTCACACTGAAGACCTGGTAGTCATGCTTCTCTGCAGTAATTCACTTGATATTGTGGTTGTCTGAACCATGTGTATGAACAGAAGTCTGATGTCACATCTGACAGTGATCACACACAGGGCCAGCTCCTTGGGAATTCACCATCGTGCAGGGTCTCACCATCAGAAGGGCCCTGCACTTAGTTTAATGCTCTGCTGTCATCATCATGAAATTCTTGATAATTTTTAATAAGGGGTTCTGCATTTTCACTTTCCATTGAGGCCTGCTAATCTCACGGCTAGTCTGGATGATATAACAATGGCCTCAAAAATCTGGGGCTTATTAACCACTTGCATACGGCTAAGGGGTAACATTGCACAGTCTATCATGTGCACAAATGAATGGTATGAATAGCTAATCCCACTGAATACCAAATCCTTAACAAAGGAGCAAGTGAAGCTTGGCATTTGCACCAGTGTTCAAAGCAAGTGGTGTGGAATTTCTGAGGCTCCTCTAAACAGGTGTCTCCTGGGCACTTGGCAATCTGTCCAGGTGATATTGACTGGTCTTGGGTCGTTTCCTTCCTGGCAATCACATGCTGTGTCTGCCATCTCTGGAGAAGAATCACTAAGCAAGGTGCGTCACCACAAGCACATTCTTTTCTCTTCCCATATTTGTCAAAGTGTTACATGTTGTAACTCAAGACTTTCAGTTAAATTGGTAGATGGATACAGTTAGTGACATTAAAAATAAATTAGAAAACAATACTGTTTAAATATACTTCCCATAATTACATAATATCTTTTTTTTCTCTCTATATTCTAATTTGCTCCATTATGTCAGTGTTTTTTATCATGCCCATTTAGCTCTCATTTTTCATTTTAAGCCACAAGAACGGCTAGATAGAAAGGAAGGGCTCTGGTCTCTGCTCTCAGGAGGGGTGGTCATTTCAGGGCTCTCAGTGAAGGGCTGAGTGGGAAGGGAGGCTGGAGCTGACATCATACCAGTGTCTTTTCAAGATGATTCATGCAGAATACCCGAAAGCCATTTTACAAGTAGTTTGGGACCCAGGTAAATAGGTGTTATTGCCATTTAAAAACTCTTATACTAAAAAGAAAAACTTAATTACTTCTCTGAATTGATCCTGTGCTAAGGAGTAAGATGTTGAGAGTAGACGAACTTAAACATTTGGTAGCATACTCCCTTAACTTTTTTTTGGGCACATAAACCGGGGCTGCTCAGTTTCTGTTCAAATATATTTAGCTCAAATGTAGTTCTTATGAGAAACAGCAGTAATTTGGACTGGAAACACCATTTTTGCACTTACAGTTACTGTTTGCACAATGCCTTTCATCCGTGGGACCCCAAACATTTAACAAAGAAATGTAAGAAACATGTGGAAAACAACACCAGGAAGGGGAAAGGAGGAGAAAGGAAATGGGGAAAGCTTCGGCCCTGGGCAAACCCAGTCTTCGGAGGAAACTCAAGCTCCTGGGAAAAGGGAACTTCCCAGCCTCTGCTTAAGAGCTGGAATACTTGCATGCTATTCTTTTCTCAAGGTTTCAAAATAGAAACATGGCTAGGAAAAACTAACTGGCGTGGTTTTACCTTCTAAAAGCATCTAAACTTCGAATAATTTGAAGAATCACAGCTTTTTACAAAGTTTGTAATCAATGCCTCAGAAGCTAACATCGGCAAGGCTTGCACTGGCTTTCTCTGTGGCACGTCACTGCCGTCACGGGCCACAAATCGCCACCCTGCAAAGCCCACCCCCCCGTTTGCAGAAATCCGAGCTTACCTGAATATTGAGCTGCACCTTTTCCATATCCACACCCAGGAATTTGGATTTGACATCGAAGATGCCTACATCTTCGGTAGATATGATATCAAATGTAACATTTTTAAACCTAGTGAAGAAAGGGATATTCACTCATGTGGAACTACAAATATATCCTTAAAGCTAAAACAAATTAATGGGGTCACGTTACCATTCTTAGTGAACCGTATAACCCTAAGGAAAGTCTCCAAAGCCTCCTGTCCTTTCCCCTACCTGCTCACTGTAGCAATGTCTGATGGCCCTTGTTGAGCTCTGGAACTCACAGAGCGCTGAAGTAGGTGCTTTGTTACAAAAGAGATGCAGAATGTAGTCCTTACTTTTAAAGAATATAAAATATAGTTGGAAAAATATGAAGTTCACAGAATGTGAGAATTAAATATTGACTTACACCACTGACAGGCCAGTTAAGCATTTCAGATGGTACATTTTATAGGAACTGAAAAGAGGAAAGAGGATTTTCTGTGTGTCGGTGGGGTCAGGAGGGTTGATGGAGGGAGAAACGGACTAGAAACCAGGCCCTGAAGGAAGGCGGGGGGAGTCAGAGAGGAGTGGGTCTGGCTTCCCCCAGACCCAGGACAAGGGAGTGATGGGGCATGGGGCTCATGGCCCTTTTATTTTTTATTTTTAAATTAAGTTTATTGGGGTGACATCAGTTAATGAAGCCAGGTAGGTTTCAAGTGTACATTTCTGATACATGATCTGTATATTGCACTGTGTGCCCACCACCCAGAGTCAAATCTCCTTCTGTCACCATATGTTTTACACGATTTACCCTCTCCCACCTCCCCCACCCCCTTCCCTCCGGTGACTACCTCTACTGTTATCTGTGTCTATGAGTTGTTCTGTTTCGTGTGTTCGTTTGTTGCTCTCCAGGGCCACTTTAAAATGGAGCCCCCGATGGCACCTGGTGGGGGGCCGCAGGAGGGCTTTTCGCCTCCACCCTGGCAGCATGCTGCTGCAGTGGCTCGGACACAGGCATGGGCACACAGTCCGTGGCTTTGACATTAGAAAGGTACTATTTTTTTAATTGTAAATAATCTCATCTCTCAAGACCAAAAGGCAGCCTTTCTTCTCACTGCTGTGACTCCATTCTTTCGGAGGGAGCAGTGGGGCTGGCAAATCCAGACGCACCGGACAGGCCATGGGGAACACAATCTCTTGATCAGCCCCTCACACAACCCACGGCACCAGGTGCACAAGGCCTGATGGGAAGACTAGGGATGACAATACACCTATTTTCCCCATCATCTGTAATCAAGGGCAAGCCTTATCAAATGAAACTCTCTTAAAGACCACAGGAAGCCAAAGAAATGTGAGTCAGATTCTACAGGGGAAAAAGGGGGTGGGTGTTCTGTGCAGATTCCGGGTCACACTCACTGGTTGGTCTGCAGGTCGTCTATGCCCAGCAGCACGCCCTTCTCATGCAGCTTGGCGGCCGTGTACTTCACTGGCTTGGCTCTCTTCGCCCCCTTCAGCTCTCCTTTTCCGTCTATTTTAATTGACCTCCGAGAATTTCTAGCAAAATAAGAACAAACCATGTGTCATCATGATGGCAAACTTGGCTACAACAGCTGTGCAGGGGGTACACCGCTGTTCAGACCTGGCCCCGTGGCACCGAGGGTGCAGCTTTCTGTGTTGTGATGATAGTAGGTGACGGTCTTCCCCATGCAGGGAAACCTCACTATGAACTGCTTCAGGGAGAGCTATTTTCAAAGAGACTGAAGTTTGAATTACAGACTAATATTTTTCATTAAACTCGCACTCTCCTTTCTCAGGCATATGGAACTGAGTAGCCACATTAAGTCATTCTGCAGGCAGCTTTGGTGTCATGACAGGAACTGTGTACTCCCGAGTAAAGGCATGGCTCGGACTGCTTTGATTTCTGTAACAAATGCTACACAGCCAGTGCTGCTCCAAGTGCTTTATACACATTGCCTCACATTTACAAACTTAACGTTTCCATGGTGCTTTGGAAGAACATTCCCATCTAAGGTGCTACTTCATTCAGCTTTCCAACAGTGCTTGTGAGGCTGGCACCCCTCATCTCACCTTAAAGGTGCAACAACCAAGGCTCCAGAGAAGTTCACCGGACAGGTTCAAGATCACACAATGTGAGAGAGAATCAGAACCCAAGTCCAGCTCACCCAACTGCAGAACTTGTAAAATGCCTTCAAGTTGTTTAGTCTGTCATTCAAACTGAAGTCTGAAAGAGTCTGCAATAAATATGTAAAGAAAACCTCCGACATTTCTAAAACCTCTAATATTTCTACCGAATATATTAGCTTGACTTTCTCCTCCCAGGAATAAAGTTACAGGCCACAAGTAAATGAATTAAAACTCAGAACTAGGGGGGTTCCACACAAAAGTGGTTTAAACTTGGTTACTTCCCTTAATCAAATCTTCTAAAGTTAATGCAATTGATTTTTTCCCATACAGCACCATTTCCTACTGCCAAGCTGATAACAGCATTACATAAAAATGTAGTATTATATATTTATAAGGGTAATTAAAATTTGATTAGTATTGACCTTGGTCTAGCGATAAGAATAATTATAAGCAAATAACACTCATTAAAGGTGGCTATGTTGCATATGAAAAATCTAATATGTATGCTAATGCGTAATAGAGAACTGCCAAATTTTGTCTTTTGTGTCAGTA
>VMDR010012409.1:0-26658 GCA_007922815.1 Macrotus californicus | reverse complement strand
TTCCTGGTTTTCTGTCCCCCCCACCGCCCCCTGCCCACTGGGTTATTCAGCATTTGGTATGAACTTTTTAAACTTTTGATGTATATAGCCAAATAACCCTCCAGAAAATTTCTACTGATTTGTATTTCCATCAACAGTTTATTTATCTCTTCCATCAAGCCCTTTCTGACATTGAATGCCACTGTTTGTTTTAGTTTTCATGAGGATTCCTTATAGTTACAGAAACTTCTTTCTGTCTGGTGCGTGCTAATGCCATGATTTTTACATATGTAATTGTGCGCGTTAGAACCTAACAGACAGTGGTGGGAGGGGGAGGAGAGAATTGGAAGGGAGACTGCGTACCAGTGTTTAAGATTGCTCAGTGAGAGGAAGTACTAATAGAAAGGAAAATGCAGAGAGAGAACAGGGTACAAAAGAGGATGGGTGAATAGGAAGAGTTAGAAACCGCATTCATTTGCTCAGGCTGCAAAGTACCCCAGACTGGGTGGCTTAAATCACAGAAATTTATTTCCTCACAGTTCTGGAGGCTAGAAGTCTGAGAGTCAGGTGTGAGCAAGACTGGTTTCTCCTGAGGCTTCTCTCCTTGGCTTGGCAGATGACCATATTCCTCTTGCTTCTTCACATTTTCTTTCTTCTGTACCTGACTGTGTCCAAATATCCTTTTCTTATAATGACACCAGTCATTTCGGATTAGTAGCCATCCTCATGACCTCATTTTAATTCAGTTATCTCTTTTAAGAAACTATCTCCAAATACAGTCACATTCTGAGGTACTAGGTGTTAGGGCTTCGACATGTGAATTTAGGGGGGCATAGTTCAACCCAACACAAATGAAAAAATGAGTACTTGTGGGCAGACAGACACAATGAGGTCTATTTATCATGCAAGGGACTGAGTTTAGAGAGTTTTAAGAATGGAGGGACTATCTGAGTGCCCAAGGAAAGCATTGGAAAATTGAAGAAACTAGGAACCCTACAGATGATGCTATTGGCCCAAAGTCACTCAGCAAGTTAGTTACAGAGCTAGAACAGGAGCCCAGAACTTATGATTTGAACTCTCACGGTTTTCTTGCTGCACCTCGCTGCTTCGGGAAGCTTGGGTCTGCAAGCGAGGCTGTGCCCCTGGCCCTGTCTTTCTCTGACTCCAAACTGTGGCAGTGATCTTGAGCCAAGCAGTCCACTGCTACATGCCCCAAATCACTGTTGCTAAATTACACTTCACAGAAGGATGGTTTCCCAGACACCTCTTTTGTCAGGTTGGAGCCAATGTAGCAGGACAGATTTCATTTTATGCTCCCTATGAAGATACCACCTGTAGACCCGGAAGAGTCGGGTTATGTAGTAATACAATAAGGAAGTGCAGTATCATGCTTGGCTTACATTCTTCACGCTTTCTTCGCTCCCACGTCCTCTCTAGAATCCCCCCTCCCCCCTCCATACATACCTGTTTATGGTCACAAGAAGTTACAAGTCAGCTTATATTTTCTGCGTTACATCCCATTTCTATCTCTTAATTATAAGTTTTAGAAGCTACACCTCCCGGGAGATAAGGTACTGGGGCTGAACAACTGGTTGGTCTTCCTGTGTCACTACTGGACCCTCTCTCCACCTGGTATTGTGTGTAGCCACCAATGAGAGTTGATCAGTGCAAAAGTACAGTTCCTAATTTTCCCAAAATAATATGGCTTGTTTTTAACTTTTCACATCCATCCTTCTCTAATGCAGATAAAACCACGTAGTACTTAACCAGGAAACCCAGCAATTTAATACAGAAACAGAACATCCATTAGTGTCAACACTGATGATAAACATGTTCATTGTCTAACCATCCTCTTACTTTAATCAGATTGTTTCCAGGATACTGGGGGGTTGGCTGGCCATGAACTTCTGGAGCTGGCTTATTATGGTGGGAGATGCTGGAGAAAAGAGCATTTGTCTTGGCTGGCAGAGTTATAGCCTGAAGAATGGGACCATCATTACCCAAGAATTTTTACTAAATTCTTGTAAGGCACTTCATAGTCCTGTGCCTGGGTTTCTTTATATGTTCAGTGGAGATAAGGCTTCCCTTTTATGCATACTGTCTATATTCTGTTTGTAACAACTTTAACACAGTACTTTGCTCATAGTAGGTGCTTAATGAGTGGCAATAGAAACCACAGTTGCCCTCTGTGAGATCGGAGCCACTGAGGAACCACGAGAATACAGCAACCTAATAGCAAAGCAACAAGTTTAATGAAAGCGGGGTCCCTTGGGGGCGAAGTAGGGGAAGCAGCCTAGCTGAGGCCAGTTCCCAGCTCAGACCAGTTCCCGTCCTGCTGGTTCTGTGCAGGGTTTTTAAAGAAAGAAGTGCGCCATGGGGACGTGCAGTCCCTTCTCTCCATGATTGGGTGTCTCTAAACCACCATCCCGCCCCTGGAACCTGCCTCCCAATGGTCCACATGGGTGTTGCCCCACCCTGGTCTGCCAGCTCTGCGTCCTGCCTTTCCGGCCTGGGTGCCTCCATGCAAGATCAGGCCAGACTGTCACCCTCCAGGGAATGTCCTTGTCAGTTATTACAAAAAATAACTAGCTTCTATTTCATCTTCTGTGGGGCCACTGAGTGGTCAGTAACAAAGTATTAGTGAAAATCCATGCCCTCAATAAGAACAGATTAAATATTAATTGAGCAATAATTGAGTATGATGAGATAATTTTTGTAATGACTTTTGGGTATTCGGGAAAGGAGAGGACATGGGCAGAGTAAATTATTACATCTTAAATATTTAGATGTTTCTGTCAATAAGATATGGTTAAATTGATATATTGAGCTGGTATAGTTTTACATCTTGTGCTTTGTAAATTATAATTTAGGATATTAATATCAGAAGTAGAAGAGTAATAGTACATGGTGACCTTAAAAATGCATAGCTAATGGAATTACTGGTTAAACACTAATAGATTTGATTATATGAAAGTGACACAAGAGGGCAGCTGTGTACTGTTTCTGAATATCTTTTGCTATAATATATTAGGCTAAAATTCAATATGTGAATAATCAGTGTGAGAGGAAATTGTCTTTCATAAACTTCCTATACAGATAAAATAAAGTTATTTTAGTTAGAAACAAGTTAGTGTGTTATAATACACAAATTCTCATTGGCAAATAAAGGTTGACAAGTAATGACAGAATATCATCCTACTGATTAGCCATAGTTCTTACATTTACACAGACCGTTGACTGACCTGTGGTGAGGTGAGAGAAGGGATGGAGATACTCGTAAATCAAAAGATATTCTGGTTCCCATGGGAAGCACATATATTGGATGAAACATATGTGCACATATGTCCTGTGCATCAGAGCTTAGCAATCTTGTAGGATTGGACAGAAATGTCTCAAGTCCCATGTTCTTTCACACAGAATCTGGAAGATAGCTTACTTCTGGTCATCATCCTTTGAACCCACTGCAGGTAAATATTCTGCATGATACCTGTAGTTTCCTGCTAGAGCAGAGGAGTGACCTCTGAGGGCTCCCCATCTTGGAGGGGATCACACCGGATCTTGGCACTAGGATAATTACGCTAGGTCAGGGGTCCTGACATGCCTACAATTTTGCATGTCTGAACTACATTCAGTTTAAGAGGCTTATACAGTTACATGGGGACAGTAGAAAGATGGTGTGTCTTGGCACAGATCAGGAATGAACTATAATAAATCTCCTGTGTTTTGACAAAGGTGACATTGGTTTTGGAAGGACACATCTGCTTTGTGAATGGGCAGCTAAAAAATATACAGAACTTTCCCCAAAATGAACATAGATAGGTCATTGTTAAATAATTTCAATAAACTTCTATTAATTATCTACATGTAGCAAGGTTGAGTTCATGAGAGGTGCACAGAAGCTATGCAGGATCTTCTGACAAGAACTGAGTTGATCACAGAGCAGATGGGGTAGGGTGGGAGATACTTTGAGCCCCTCGGTAATGGGACACAGTCTATCCCCAGAGAACCATGGGGTCAGCAGATTGTGCTACAGTGCATGCTGGTTTGATAAATTCATAGCAGTACCAGTGAAGCCTAGGAGAAGACACCTCTGACACCGACACACAGTGTGTGTGACTTCATATGAGAAAGTCGGTGAGCCAGCTGTGGCAGCAAGGGCAGGGGGCCAGGAGGTAGAGTGGCACAGACTCAATAACTGGCCATGGGATGTTTGTCCAGAAACAACAGGGCAGGGCCTATGCCCTAAGTCTTCAATGCCAGTGTCAGTTCAGGCACTGGAGTGAGATGCAAGCCCAGACAATGAGCTGGGTATTCACAATAAGCAGGCTCTTCAAAGTGGGCGTAGTGCATGGGAGTTTCCAAAGACAGGAATCAGGCAGGTGACTAACTCTGAAACTAAGACATCAGAAAAAAACATCTGGATCATGGAGTGAACTGTGCCAGCATGAATCTGGAAGTCATTGTTGATCACACGTCAGGAAGCATTTCACTTTAATTTTTCTTTTTTTAGTTAAGTTGATATGAAATGTTATTTTCAGGTGTAGTACAACATAGTGATTAGAAATTATATAACTTATGAAGTGATCACCCCAATGAGTCTAGTACCCAGCTGACACCATATCATACGTAGATATTAAAATGGATGTATTCCCAGAAGACAGTCTGTCTGGAACGCCAGGGAGTCTCCCTCATTGGCCAAGATGGCAGCAGGGGGAGGTTCTTATACTGAGTGTGTGGAAAGCTAGAAATGTCAATGGATAAGGGCCCAAGAGTGCAAAGATAGCAAGATAATTGGATAGAGAAAAAAGACCCCTCCATCCAGTACAAGATTGGGGGTGGGACCAGGGAAAGCTGGCATATGGGCCATAGGAGTCAGAATGGTGCTGGAAGTCAGAAGTCAGAAGTCAGAAGTCAGAGGGGGAGGTGCTGGACCAAGGAGGCCTGCCAGTCTAGCCTGGGGAAAGAAGCCTGGTAGGTTGGAAGGTGGACCCACCCAAAGCACTCAAAAGTTTGGGAAGTTGATTGGTCATTTTGAGAAAGCACCTGACTGGCCCCACACCCAAACTAATATAATCCCAGGGAAACAAAAAAGGCTTATTGGGTGACATTTGGCTTGCTAGTGACCTGAACTGCCATGACGGACTTGCCTGCAGTGCCCATGGGCCATGTGGCCTTAGCAACCACCTGACCCATGGTCTCCAGGAGGGAAGCTCTGTCTGTCTGTCTTGCCCACTTGGTGATGCATTCAGCCATGTGTTTGCTCTCTGTCTCGCCCAGGAGTATGTGGCCTGTGGCCCTAGAAGCCACATGGCCCATAGCACGGCTCCACACACAGCTCCAGGAGAGAGCCTGAAATGAACAGCAGCTGAGAACAAGCTAAGCTACCTGGATGGGGATCATGACTGCTTAGCAGCTGCCTGCAGGTCCCCGAGAACTGTAATTTAAAATGGAGCAGGAACTCTGGACACCGGCTTTTGCCTTGGTCTTGCTGAGGATACGGCCTTTCAGACAGGAGTCTGCCATTCTTCCAGATCATGCAGCACCTGAGTAAAACCTCTTTCCTTTTGCACCACCATCTGTCTCACAAATCTGGCTTTTGTGGCGACAGCCAGCCAAACCTCCATTTTTGTTTTCTTTTTCATTTGGTTCCAGACGCTCTTTGCTTTTCAGTGCTGCTTTAAAACAAGTTTCCTGGTAGGGGCAAGAACATTCCCACAGCTGCTGGTTCTCTCAAGAGTCTTTGGATTCTAATGGAGTAGAACAATCTATATAATAAAGGAATTGCAAACCAAAAGGATTGGAAATGAAGAGCAAGCTTTAATTCCTGTCATGAGTTCATGTCTTCAGGTGCGGCCAAATCTCCTCCTAGGGTGCTGGAGGAGTTGAAGTGTGTAACCAGGGAGTCACTACTGGGGATTTTTTAAAAATCACATACAAGAGAGGAACCAGAAAATTCCTGACATGTTAATGTCATGAGTTTTAGAAAGGGGTGAACTCTAGAAACTATAGACTAATAACTTTGGTCAACATTTGCTCAAATGATAGAA
Source organism: Macrotus californicus (assembly GCA_007922815.1). Lineage (NCBI taxonomy): Eukaryota > Metazoa > Chordata > Mammalia > Chiroptera > Phyllostomidae > Macrotus > Macrotus californicus. The sequence continues at coordinate 20,632 of VMDR010012409.1, read as the reverse complement.
TGAATTTTAAGAACATGTCATATGAGCACTTTGAAAGGAATGTGTTGACTGCTAGAAGGCATAGAGTCACCAGGGACAAATCATGCCAAACTAACCTCATTGCCCTTTGTAAAAGTATTTTGCTGAGCTGCAGGGTTGGAAGAATAACATAGATCTAGTGTGGCTTGGTTTTAGGGAAACATTTGGCAAAGTCTATCAAGATATCACTATGGGTAATGTGGCAAAATGCACATAGTATGAAAAACACTCTTTGCTGGCTGGGACTGATTTGAAAACTGTGCTGAGAATGGAAGAACAAAAAATTCAGTGCACGGTGACATTTGGTAGTGTTCAAGCTGCCTCTCGTAACTTCTTACTGGAGTACCCATGAAGACACAGGAAAGGAGAAACCTGAAGTCAGAACTGCTGATCACCTTAGTGCCAGTATGGGGGCGGGGGGAGTTCTCACTAAATTTAAGGCCAATGAAAATGACATTCAATAATCTATAAATGATTGCCTAAATGTAGATAGAGACCTGTTCTTTTCTTACCCCCACCCTGTTTAATTTCTGCTTTAGAAACATGAATTCTGTAAAACTAAAAAACTGGAAACTAGACATCTACCACCTCTGCATGGGAACAAAGATTGCAGTCACAACAGCAACAAATTCTAGAAGTAATTCTAGCAAGGAGCAAATGAACCTATAAGAAGAAAATTATAGGAATTTACTGAGTAATAGAAAAGAATATGAATAAATAGAGAACTCAATTTTTGCATGGGAAGACTAAACACTGTAAATATATTAATTCTTCCATAATTAATTATAAGTTTAATGGATCCTAACAAAATCATGAAGAATTTATTTTTTGGACTTGACAAAAACATTCTGTGCTGAGATTATACCCTAAGAATCTTTAAACACCAATTCGAAAGAACCTGTGTACCCCAATGTTCATAGCAGCACAATTTCCAATAGCCAAGATCTGGGAACAGCCTAAGCGCCCATCAGTAAATGAGTGGATCAAAACACTGTGGTACATTTACACAATGAAATTCTACGCAGCAGAAAGAAAGAAGGAGCTCCTACCCTTTGCGACAGCATGGATGGAACTGGAGAGCATTATGCTAAGTGAAATAAGACAGGTAGTAAAAGACAAATACCATATGATCTTACCTTGTAAGTGGAACCTAATCAACAAAACAAACAAGCAAGCAAAATATAAACAGAGTCATTGAAATAAAGAACAAACTGACAGTAACCAGAGGAGAGGGGGGAGGGCGATAATGGGGGAAAGAAGGAAAAGGGTCTTCAAGGAACATGTACAAAGGAGCCATGGACAAAGCCAAAGTTGGGGGGGGCGGGAATTGAGGGATTGAGGGTGGAGCAGGCAAAAGTGGTAGCGGGAAAATGAAGACAACTGTACTTGAAGAACAATAAAAAAAATGCAAAAACACCCCCCAAAACAAACAAACCCCAACAGTAAGAATGACTAAGAAAACTGTCCCTACTGTATTTTGGAAGTTAATGTATGATAAAGAAAACATCACAAACCAATGAAGAATGGTTGGATTTATTAACACTACAAAGTTAGTGTTGAAAAAACTCATGCTAGAGCCTTTTTTTTGTACCATATAGCAAAATAAAATGTAAAAATTTAAACTATTAAAAGGAAGATAGTATAGATGAATATTTGATGATGTTGGAATAAGGAAGTCACTAAGCACATTACCATGGATAAACTTACACACAAAAAAGCTACTGATTTGAGCATAAGCTTTATTTTAAAATTATTTTTTTTATTTTTTAATTTTGAGATAATTAGAGATTTACATTCATTTGTAAAAAAGTATACAGAGATATTGTGTATGCACTTACTCAGTTTTTCTGCCAGGGAATATCTTACAAAATTATAGTAAAACATCTGAGCAAGGATACTGACATTGATTAGGTCAAGATACAGAACATCCCATTCTCATGAGGGTTCCTCTGTTTCCCTTTCGTGGCCACACTCACTTCTCTCTACCCTTTCTTCTCTACCTTTATGTCCTGACAACCACTCATCTATTTTTCACTTCTATATGTTTTTAACTTCAGTATGTGATATAAATGAAACCATACAGTATAAACCTTTTGGGAATTGCTTGCTTCCCCCACCCCAGCTCAGCATGATTCTCTAGAGATTCATGGAAGTTGTTGCATGGACCAGTAGTCCACTCCTCTATCGCTGAGTAGTAGTATGCTAGACATTAGAGGAACCACAGTTTGTTCAGCCAGTCACCCACTGAAGAACATCTGGGTTGTCTCCAGGCTGGGGCTATTATAAATAAAACTGCTATGAAAATTTGTGTGTAGGTTTTTGTGCCAATGTAAGTTTTCATTTTCCTGGAATAAATGCCCAAGAACACAATTGCTGCCTCCATGATGTGACAGCTGTAGGGTGAGTTATTAAGACACAACCAAACTGTTTTCCAGGATGGCTGTACCCTTTATATCTATACCGTCAATGTGCAAATGATCTAGTTTCTTTGCTTCCTCGCCAGCATTTTGTGTTATCATTATTATTATTTTAATTTTAGATATTCTGATAGTTGTTCAGACAGTGATATTCCATTGTATGTAAGTTTTCACTTTGTTAAGGACATTTTTAAACATGGTCTTATGTGCTTATTTGCCTTTATTTTCTTTTGTGAAATGTCTGTGCATGCTTTTGCTCATTTTCTAACTAGATTGATTCTTTTTTTACTGTTGTGTTTTAAGCATTTAAATATGTATAGGTATTCTAGAAATTCACTCTTTGTCAGGTATGTGGTTCGCAAACATTTTTCAAGTAAGTAGCTTGTCTTTTCATCTTCTTAAAAGGTCTTGCAGAGAAAGAAATTTAATTTTGATGAAGTCCAATTTATCAATTTTTTAAATTTTATGAATCATGCTTTGGGTGCCAAGTCTGAGAAATCTGCCCAACCTATGATTTTGTCTATGTCTTTTTTTCTAAATGGTTTTTAGTTTTATATTTTATGTTTTACATTTGAGTCAGTAATCCATGTCGATTTGAGTTTTATGCAAGGTGTGAGGTTTAGGTTGAGTTTCTTTTTTTTTGCTTATTTGCTCCATTTGTTGAAAATGCTATCTATTCTCTATCACATTGCTTTTACACCTTTGTCAAAAATTGGTGAGGCATATTTGTGTGGGTCTATTTATGGGTTCTTTATTTTGCTACATTCATCTATGTGCCTACCTTTCCACTACAGTCTTGATTACTCTAGTTATACAATAAATCTTGAAATAGAGTATATTGATTTCTCTACTTCATTCTTGTTTTTCAAAATTATCTCAGCTATTCTAGTTCCTTTGCCTTTCCATATTTTTTCAGGAATATCTTGTCATAATTACAAAATAATCTTGCTGGAATCTTGCTATGCATTGCAAAAAACATATATGGGCTTTGGAGAGAATTAACATCTTTACTCTATTGAGTATTCCAATTCATGGACATGGAATTTCTCTCTATTTCTTTTGATATTATTTTTTAAAATTTCTTCCATTAACATTCTGTAGTTTTTAGCACATAAGTCCTGTACAGGTTTTCTTAGATTTATACCTAAATATTTTAGTATTTTTAGCAATTGTAAGTAGTATTTTATTTTTAATTTGAGTGTATATATGTTCTTTGCTAGTCTATAGAAATACAGTTGATAAGAATGAACACACTAACCTTTTTTCTGATTTTATATTCCCAGAAAGCATTTGGTCATTTCCCATTAAGTATACTGTTAGCTTTAGGGTTTTTGTAGGTGCTCAAGATGAGCACATTCCCCTTCGCTATATTTTACTGAGCATTTAAAATAATGAATCGGTGTTGAGTTTTGTCAAATGCTTTCTTTGAACCAATTGATATGATATGATTTTTTAAATCCTCACCCAAGAATATATGTATTGATTTTAAAGAGGAAGGGAGAAAGAGAGAGAGAGAGAGAGAGAGAGAGAGAGAGAGAGACTGATGTGAGCAGAAACATGTATCAGTTACTTCCCATACATTTTCCAACTGAGTCTGAACCTGCAACCTAGGTATGTGTGCTGACCAGGATCAAACCTGTAACCATTTTTTGGTGTAAAAATAAATGCTCTAACCAACTAAGCCAACTGACCAAAGCTGATTTTTATTTTTAGCTTGTTAATATCATAGATTACATTGATTCTCGCATGTTGAGCCAGACTTGCATAAATCCCACTTAATTGTAGCAAATCAATCTCCTTATATATTGCTAAATCTATTTGTTAATTTTTAAAATGATTTTTGCATTCATATTTATGAGTTGTTTATAGATGTTTTTTATCCTCACCCAAGGGTATGTTTATTGATTTGTGTGTGAGAGAGAGAGGGAGAGAGAGAGAGAGAGAGAGAGAGAGCGAGAGAGAGAGAGAGAGAGAGAAGGAGAGAGAGAAACATCAATCAGTTGCCTCCTGTATGCACTCCAACTGGGGATCAAATCCATAACCTAGGAATGTGCCCTGATCAAGGATCAAACCTGCACCCTTTTGGTCCCAGGATGATTCTCCAATGAGCTGAATCACCTGGCCAGGGTGTAATATTCCTTTAATTTTTTGTCTTTTTCTGGTCTTGTTACTAGGGTAATACTAGCTTTATAGAATGAATTGGGAAATATTTCACCTTATTTCTTTCTGAAAAAAGCATAGAATTGGTGTTATTCTTTGTTAAACATTTAGTAGGAAAAGTGTATTGATTTGGATGCAAATTATAGTTTTAATCATGAATGATCTTGGAGGTAGATTAAAATGATGGGTCACTGTGCTCTGTCATTGTAACTGCCGTAGTTACTAAATTTATAGAACACTTAAAACTGAAAGTTAGTATACTGTTGGGAGAATGAGATTTTACATTTATCTCAGTGGATTGAAATGTTCCACATTGGTACTGAATTCTCTCCTCTGGCTACAATGGTCAAGCAGTTCCCAACTCAGTTCCTTTCTCTTCGCTCTGCTGTATCCCTGGAATGTTCTTATTCCAGATCTTTACACAATTTCCTTTTAACATCATTCAGCTTTGTTTAAATATCACCTCCTTGCGGAAGCCTCCTCTAGCTATCCTGCCTATATACGTCCCATCCTTATGTTACCCCTTTCCTGCTTATTCTGCTTTACTGCTTTTCATAGTACTGAACAGTCTCATATTTTTCTTTTTTCTCTTTCTTTCTTATTTCTTTGCTTCCTTTTATCCCTTTCTTCAATCTATCTGTATGTCTATCTGTTCATCTCTTCATCCATCCATGTGTCCATCCATCCACCCTTCTTTAACTTTCCATAAGAATGTAATCTCTATAAAGACAGAGAGTCGTTGTCTTGTTCACTGCATTATTTTTAAAGCTTTGAACAATGCTTAGAGCATAGCAGTTGCTTAGTAAATATTTTAAGTTGAATGAACAGATCAACATACAATTAAAATTGCTTATCTAAAATTGAAAGTTATAAATTAAACTGCTTTTTTTTTCCTTCAATGAACATTTATTTGCTAGATGCCTGAGATGCCATTGTGAGGAAAATTGTGCTTTCCTCAGAGATCTTATAAACTAATAGAAGAAGTAGGAATCAATTATATGAAAACAGATACATACTTACAGAGTACAGCAAACACAGGTGTTTTGAGAGAATATACTCAAAGACATGATCTAGTATGGTGTGTCAGGAGGGGCTTTCCTGAGTTTATATCTAAAATGTTAAGGAATCAAAGATATAGGGGAAGAGACTCAGGACAGGGGGGATCAGTGTGGTTAAGGTCTCGAGACAGGAGGAACCATGGAGTTCACACAGGAGCTCAAAGTAGTACAGAGAGGAAGGAGGAAAACCAGGAGGGAGAAACCTGGGGAGGTCGGTGGGGAAGGACCATGCCTGGGAACTTCATGTATAGAGTTGGTGTCTATCCAAAGAGCCTGAGGTTTTAAAGGTTTTCAAGCAGTGAAATAAAATTATTAGCTTGGAAGTTTTAAAAATACCCACTCTTCCTGCTGTGTGGGGAATGAACTGGAGGGGGACAAGAGAAGAGTAGAAAACAATAATTAGTAGGCAATGGCAATAATCAGGTCATGTGATTTGTGCTAGGCTTGTGGCAGTGCAGGAGAAATATGAGAGGCAGGGGACATACTTTAGTTCACCATAAGCCTACTGAAAACCAAGAATATGATGCAACTATTGGAAAAACTGACAACTTTTTACATAAATGTCATTTTACTCTTATTATGGGGCATTTAGAGAAAATAAAAATATTAAGTCAAAAATTTACAATGTCTACATTTGAGATGTATGGCCTCAGGAAAGTTACTTAAATGTTTTGAGCCTCAGTTTCCCCATTTGATTGGTGAGTTTAATAACATATGCTTCATGGAGTTGTTGTAAGCTGTGGTAGACACTACTGACTGTCCTTAAATATCTATTCTCCCCTTCTTCAGTGCAAATTAAATTTTCGCTCAGCCAATGACCATCAAACAAAGAATAAATTTTACAGGCTCTTTGCAGTTAGGTCTGGTCATTTGACAAAGTTCTGACAATGAGGTATTAGAGGAGAGTTGTGTGATAATGTCCTTAAGAGACAGCTGGAACCTTCTCTTTGCTCCACTCTATTTCTTTCTCTTCTTCCGCTTTGACATTTGGAAAGGAAAGCTTTCTCAGACCACAAGCATGAGGGCTACATCCTAGGTAGACAGAATCGTAAGCTGAAAGGTGCTTGATATCTAAAGAGTTCAAGAACACATCCAGGCCTGAATATTGTATTTCTGTTTTGTTATTTGTTTTGCTGTAAGACAGTGAAATCAATGCAGAAAGAGTCTCTACTGGGGTCTAGCCTTGACCTATCTGTTCATAACGATTAGAAGATGTAATATACATGTAATGCCCAGAACAGTGTGAACCATCACTAAAAGTTTTGTCTTCCATACTTCTTCTACCAATAAATAAATTGATAGTTAGAGATAAGGACCTTATAAATTTGCCCTCCAGAAATGGACAGTTAAATTACACTCTTAAATTTTGTTTTTCTTCTACTTTGAAAAACCGGAATATCCAGGAGAAAACACCCAATGCAGTAAAGCAGGCCTGGAAATCACATTTTACAGGGAACAGTTAATTCCAGGAGTTGTCTTGCATTTGCTATTTTCATAATAAGTGTGCCCTTGACTAGGGCTTGGGCATCTTAGGTGAGCAGGATCCTGTAGTTCCATCTATTCTGATGGGATTGGAACTGGATTGTACTCAGCACTACTGGGGGCCAGAGCTGGTGCTTTCACCAAAGGGACTGGGAAGGTTTGGGAGGGACTTGCAGCGACTGGGCATTCATCTACGCACTCACAGATTTGGCAAGGTGTTAGGTGCCAAAGGACCATTATGTAGATGCCCTGCCTTCTTGTCAGAACTAAAGGGTCGCTCAAACCAGCTCAGAAACCAGTGGTTTTTACTGCGTCTTCCAGGGAGGCCAGGGGTGAGGGTGGGTGTTCTGTGATGGTATCTCTTGGCTGTTGAGGAGGTTGGTGGAGAAAGAGGGCTATGTATAGCAGGATGGGTATCTGGCAGGCAGAACTTTGAAAAAAAGGATTAGTGACTTAAAAGTTTTTGAAATGTAGAAAGTTGTTTTAAGGACTTTAAACCTGAAGTGAAGACCAAGAATGAAGCAATGCTGATTCTAATTCACCCTGTTCAGTTGCCCACTCTCAAATGTGCCAAGTCTATTTGAATTTACTTCCAACTCTACTCGGCCTATTTCAGAAAGGAGTCGGAGCTACAAACCAAGCCTAAGTGCAGATGTTGAAAGTGCAAAGAGAAGAGTCCATCTGAAGAAAGCACAAGCGCATTCCTGAGTGCATATCTACGTCCACACGAAAGGAAACTATTTGGTAGGGAATCAATCATGCCAATGAGACTATGTTGATGTTGGCAGCGATACTTTACCACAGGAATTGGAACAGTTGAAACAAGATTCAAAGAGTAATTTTCAAATAGATGGCTTCTAGGTTTATTCTTATTCAAGTGACAGTGACAGATGTCCCTGGGGACACCTGTGATGATCTCATCACTTTGAGGGGGCCCTTATGGTTTGCCTATTAAGTAGATGCATCACCAACCTGCACTGTGCTCCTAGAAAATTTCTTAACCCTAACCCTAACCCTAACCCTAACCCTAACCCTAACCCTAACCCTAACCCTAACCCTAACCCTAACCCTTCCACATTCCTTTGCACTCAACCTCTTGGTAAGTCTCACAGAAAGTAGGCAAGGACACACTCTGGTGGCTGGATATAATGTTATAGGAGGAAACACGAGGGATAAAAATAAACAAACTGTAGGTACTGAGAGGGTTGCCCTTTTCCTCTGGCCTCATGTGGAAGAAGTTCCATTTGGAGAATCCATTAAAGGACCTTCTCTGTTTTTCCCTTGCTTCCTCTTGTAAAGGTGGAGGAGAGATTCTCTCTCTGGGAGAAGGGACAGAGCATGAGCAGCCCATCCCTCTTTTTCTGAGTTAGTCTTCCTGCAGGAGGCATCATCCAGGTGTGCTTGTCTGTACCTCCTTTCCATCTCTATCCCCAAGAGGCCACCTTGTGGCAGAGGCCGAGGGTGGTAAGTGCTGCCTGTGACTGAGTGGGTGCTATGGGTCAAATGTTTGTGACCCCACAAAATTCATATGTTGAATTCTTCGCCCCCAATGTGGTAGAATTTGGAAGTGAGGTTTTTGTGAGGTAATTAGGATTAATTAAGTCATGAGGGTAGAGCCCTTATCATGGGAGTAATGCCCTTGTGAGAGAGGAGGAAACATGAGGTGTCTCTCTGTGTGTTTGCATCAAAGTGAAGGCTGTAAAGAATGACACCTGGAAGAAGGCCTTGCCAAGGACCCACACTTGCTGGCACCCTGATCTCAGACTTCCAGCCTCCAGAACCACGAAAATAAATGCTTGCCGTTTAAATCCTGCTCTGTGGGGAGTTGTGTTATTGCCAAGCTGATGAGGACAGCGGGTCAGTGTGCCTGATGGAAGGGCAGCAGGAAGCCATTTTAGTTAAGGCTCTATGGCCACGCTGCCCACTCACCTTTATCATGATAAAGCCAGTACTTGGCATTTCTGCCTTATTTCCCAATAATAAGGAAAGAAAAAGTATCATGTACGGACACCCTAACTACAGAAGGACTGGTAAAGTGCAGTTTTGTAAGGAAGTGTGGTGTGGTCCTACTACTTTGGGTTGGAATCACTGAGCCCCGTGTCTAGTCCAGGTTCTAATGCTCACTGTCTTTGCTGTCTTGGCCAGCTTCAGCGGCTTTTCAGGACCTCAATTTACGTTTACTTGCAAGTGTTAAATTAGTTGATCTTTCTAAAAGTTTATGAATCCATAGTTATAATCCTCCTAAAGAGGGTTTGCAGTAGACAGGGAGTCTTTTATCTCTTGGTAACTGGCGGAGACTCTTAGTTGACTATTCAATATCCATTCACTTTTTTTTCCCCTTAGGAAGAATCCCAATGTTTATTGGCTGGGAACTAAAAAATATAATCTTGGCTTCCCTTGAAGCTAGGATGCTTTGTATAGAACATGTAAGAAGGTTTTTAAGGAGACAGCAGACAACCATTAGGTATTCTTTTGCCCTTCTTCCTTCCCCCCGCTTCCTTGGAATGTGGGAATACTGCCTGGAGCCCCAGCAGCCAGCAAAGACCCAGAATCCATATGAGGAATGGAAGCCATGGGCAAAGGTCGGTAGGAAGATGGAGGAAACCTGGGCTCCCAATGGCAGGTCTGAGGTGCCATACAACCCCCAAACTGCCTGCCTCCAGACTTCCTTTATGTGAAAAAGAAATAAAGGAAGTCTGGTCTTTGTTGCTAGTAGTTGAATGAAATTTCTAAATAATACGACTCATTTGTCTTCCTCTCATGAAAGATAATTTCTTCAACAGAATGGAGTATCTAAACCTGCCAGACAGTTTAGTTCACATAGCTCATCTTTAGAACAGAAAGGTTTAATTCGTATCCAGAAATCTGCGTCCTGAAAGGAGAGAAAATGAAATTCTGCTTCACTTTAAGATGCCAGTGCCATCGTAGCACTGGAGTGTCAGTCTTGGTGGACCCCAGCCATCAGTTAAATATTTCAACCAGCCTGATCTGAATGCTTTTTCAGACATCGCTAATAGTTAACAACTGTGGATCTGAACAAAACCTGTTAGCCAAAAATTCTTTGAGGATGACAAAATGCACCAGTCCCTGCCAAACATGAAATAACACTTAGTCATTTTAAATGAGCGCTATAAAGAGTTACAGCCAGCACCTCATGTGTTTTGCGCCCTTATGAAGTAAGTAGTGACAGGAAAATAGATATTCGGTTATATCAAGCAAGTGACACTCCTCTTTAAGCATCTCAAGATGCCTTTGCAAAACTCCTGGATATAACAAAGGCAAGGCCTTCAGTGAAGAGTGCTGCAAAATTTCTTCCACGTTGTTCTCAATGGCGTTGTGGACAGCAGTGTGGACTTTGAACTGGGAGTCCTGGATTTGAACTTCGGATTTTCTAAGTAGCTCCATGACTGGACAAGTCATTTAGCTTCCGAGCCTCTGTTTCCTTAAATGTAGAACTGGGATGCTAATATTTATATCACAAGGTTACTGTAGGGACTAAATAATATACTACAGGCGAAATGCCTGGCGTAGAGCCCATCGGAGAGGGAGGTGCTATTTAGTAAACACTCTATTGAATCTGAGTCTTATGTCATCAGATTAGTTAACTGGAATCTTGAATTTCATCCTAGAGCATTTAAAGTATTGATTAGGTATGTTAAAGGGCAGTCAGACTTCACCAAGGCATTTGATGTTTAAATAAATTAAACTCCCTGGCCACTGGTGGGTAAAGGATTTAACTGATGATGACTCAGTAAGGCTCTGGGGATGACTTGCTAACAGCTCCAATTGGGCGTGTGTGGCTAATGTATAAACTAAAGGACAGAATTGGAATTCAATATAAGGTTTGACAAGTTTTATAATGAGCACCAGGACGCAATTCATTTGCAGACGAGAAGCCGGAGGCTTGTTGCCCCAGGTGTGGGTGGCAGGCTGTGTAAACAAGTGGTGGAGTAGGTTTGACTGTGGGCACTGTGGGGGCTGTGCCTGGGCTAAATGAAGCCTCAGGAAGCGCTCCAAGTCAGACCCCTTCTGTCCTGCTTGGTGACTGGTTCCTGCGTGGGGATTTCTGTGGGGTGTGTGAAGTTCCTGATGAAAACACAAGCTCCAAGGGAGTCTTAAGTCCTTATCTCCCTGTACTGCTTCCATGTGGGTGGCCTCAGTTGATCCTTAAATTAATTCTTGTGTGCAGCCAGGGTGGGTAGTGTTGTCATCTTTTAAAGGGTGGGTAAATTGAGGAAAAGAGAAGTTAAATGGCAGGCTACTTGAAGCTGAGGCTAGAACCCAGTGGGAACTTGGATCTGTTATGAAATTGAGAGACAATAGTGTAGGCCCTGGCTGGTAGCTCAGTTGGTTAGAGCATTCCCAATATGCCAAGGTTGTGGGTTCGATCTCCAGTCAGGGCACATAGAAGAAGCAACTTATTAATGTAAAAATAAGTGGAAACAAATCAATCTCTCTCTCTCACTCTCAAATCAATAATAAAAATAAAATAAAATAAAGAGACATTAGTATAGTGCCTCACACGTAGCTGGCCGTCAGTAAATAGCCCTGGTAGATATTGCTGAGAAAAGGTAGTGGGCCTGCCAGAAAATGAGGGCATTCCTGTGACTCAGTTAATGTCCTTTAAGTATATGTGGAAGAAGCCAGCCAGCTGTTTGCCATCTTTTCTGAGGACAAAACAAGAGGAAATGGGTTTCAGCCACATGTGGAATCTGTAATTCATTCTGAAGTGAGTTTTCTCCTTAAAATAAAATAAAATAAGCCTCAGGATGCAAGCTCTGTGACATCAGCCAATACAATAATTAATGGCAGCAATAACATGTTCAAATAAAAGCTAACACACTATGTGCTGTGGAAACAGCATGTATTCATCATGCTCAACTCAGGTGCGGAAATTTTTAAAAGCAGGCATTCTCATCTATCCTCAGCTGGTCCTGCCCTCTTTCCCCTAATGAATAACCAGGGACCAGCCATCCTCTGGGTCCATCTGCTGTCTTTGGGGAGAAAGCCATAACAGGGCTTCAGGTACTTCTCTTCAACTGACGATTTGTGGCCAGGCCTCCCTGCCCTCCGTGGCCATAATTAACACCTGTGGTCCCCAGGTGTTGATACTTAGCTGGAAGTATCAGACAGCTTGCCCAAGGCCCTGAGATCATAATTCAATAGCTTGGTTTTTTTGCATGACTTCTGATTTTTCTCAGACTTCTAAGGTCTGGGTTCTGCAGCTTCTGTGATCCTTCTTTCTCTCCCTTTTCTTCTTTCTTTTGCTAGTTTGCTCAAAATTTGCCCCTTGCTGTTTTGGTCCACAGTGCCATCAATATCAGAGCTCCACAGACACTAACCTCCTGGGGAGCTCGTTCAGATTCTGAATGAGCAAGGATGGGAAGGGCCTGAGACTCAGTATTTCTAACAAACCTCTAGGACTAGGTGATGCTGATTTCGCTGATGGATAAGCCACATTTTTAGTTGAAGGATCTGAAGTTCCTCTGCATGGAGAGAGAGCCTGCTTCTCTGCTCTGCATCCTCCTGGCTAGTTCAAGGGCAGGACACCAAGGCGCTTTGTGACAAGAATTTAGGAACAGAGTGAGACAAAGTTAGAGCAATGTTAACCTTTCTTCCGTGATTTACTGAGCACGGAAGAAAGTGGAGGAACATCCCATCTTGAGAAACTTTCAAAATTCTGTCTCCTACAGGCTGTGTAAATATTGACCTTGGGCTCAACTAGAGGTGAGTGCGGCGAAGGAGATTATAGCAGCATCTGTGTTGTGGGACCAGGAAAGAATGGTGGGCGGGACAGAACACCAAGCGTTGGAATCGTCGTTTGGTCCTCCTCAGTTTTGGTTTTGTTTGGTTTTGATTTTTTGAGCCAAACACCAAAAATTCTAAACCACGGTAACAATTTTTCCAGGTTTTATACTCCTTTTTAATTTTTTAAATTGTTCATTCTCATGTTGGATGATGGGGTGGTGGCAAATACAGAAAACAGTAACATTTTTCAACAGTTTTCCCTTTCAAAGCAAAGCTCTCTAGCAGGGGGTACCTGTCATATACATACAGACTTCATCATTATAATGATTTTCCTGCTCTTTGTGCAATGAGCCAAGAGAGAGTCTTCAAAGGCCTTTTACCAAAAATGCATTTCCCCCCTAAAATATTCATTTAAGTAATTTAATCACCTACCCCAGGCTCATGATAAATTATTTAGATAATTGCTTTAATTCTCTGCTTCATTTTGCTAATGTAGATCTGTACTTTGCTTATGGACTTATCGACAGCTTCATGTTTTTCAAGCAACAGGAATTACTAAAGGGTGGGTAGTTTCACGAGGTTTACTGCCTAGGCATTAGAAATAGCTACGTGTCCTCATGTCTTACAATTGGAACCTTTTTGTGAGTCTGCTGTTAGCTGCAGTGGGGGCAGCTCTCATATGGCAGTGGGTGGTGAGGGAAAGAAAATCTCCAATATCACTGATAAAAGTTCCTGTGTGAAGCTGTAAATATTATTATTATTAGATATTACATTTCAGTTAGGCTGTCGCATTTAATTTTTCCAAAAGAGCAATGCAATATATAAGTACATTTTCCAATAACTTGTTACACATGATACGTAAGGAATGTTTTCGTTCAGTGTGACTTGATGCTTGTTCGATAAATGCCCACTAAGTACAGCCACCCATCTTCACTGAAGATGTTCTCGCTGGGGACCGAGTGGGCTTCATTCTGTTTAGCGGCTGTGATTTGATATGACTGTAGCTAGAGGCAATGTAGTTGACAACTATGGAGGGAAGAAAAGCATGCGGAACCAGTAGCAGAGATGCCTGACTGTGGCTTGATGATCATGTGGGTTGATGATAAAAGAAACCTGCATTAAAAAAAAACCCTGATGGCATCTTCAGTGCCTGAGTCTGAGAAATAGAAAATATAACTGAACCTCAAGGACATCAAAAGCCCACACATGCAGTAGAATTAGGGGCCAAGGAAAAGAGAGAAACCATACATTTTAGAAATTGTTTAGAGACTTAGAATAAGGCTGCAATACACACATCTAGCCTGATTCTGCCTCGCCCCAAAATATTCATGCAAAGTGATGTGGTGGGAGGTGAGCCAGGGCTATGTCCTTCCTAACTTGTCCGTAGCGCTCCCTCCCGGAAACGCACAGGCAGGAGCTCTGCAGAGGAAGGAGAAGGCCTTCGCTAAACTCTTAGCCTTACAACTGTTTAAATCGACATTTATAAAAATAAACAAAGGCTCTAAGAAACTGTTTCTCATGAAATCCAAAACCCTGTAGAAACGGTAGTCACCCCCAGTCCCACTACAATGTTCTATTTTGAAGGCCTCGGCACCCTTCATTGGATTGTTTATCTCTAAGCCTGACAATCAGTGCCTGAAAGATTTCTTTTATCTTCAGTGACTTCCGCCCTGTGAGTAGTGAGACTTTCTGGCCGGGGAAGCTGCACTTTGCCAGGCTCGTTGAATTTCTTGTGCTAAGGAGGCAAAGCAGACACTTCACTTCTATAATATTCCATAATGTTGCCAATATTTTCCAGATGACTGGCCTGGCCTGGAGTCTTTTAGAAGGATTCTAACCTGAGTCCATTATCTAAATTATTTAATTGGAATGACACTCAATACAGCACTGTGGTGGGCATTTTTCTTCTTATTTTAAGTTACTGTTGAATAGCTGGTGCTCTCATGTGGTTGATAAGACCGGTTTGCTTATTTGTAATTCCTTCTGCTACCATGCCATGAACTGCTGTCACTTTGGAACCTGATAGCGACATTGGACTTTGATTGCAAATTTATCTCTTGGAGTCATCATCTATGTTACAGCTTTTGCTTCCATTCACATAATTGCCTAATCCAGAAAACTGGGCACCGTTCTTGACCTGTCTGTCCTTTTCCTTGCATCTAATAATCCACATAGAGAAACTGGTCATTTTTGTCACCTAGCATGTCTTAGTTATGTCATTCCCCTCTGCTGAAACCTATTGCCCTTTGGACGAAGCTCCATATTCCTGGGGACTGTCACGATCTGTTTACACGTCCAGCCCCGTGTTCCCACTCTGCTCCATCAGCTGTGCCTTCTCCCTCCTGAAGCTACTCCGTGTTTCAAACAACCAGTCTCTCTCTTGCTTTCAGGCCTTAACTGTGTTGTTCCTTTCTTAGAAATTCTCCTCTTTCTTCCCTGGGTAAGCTTGTACAATCTGTCAGGTCTTGTTTTAGGTGACACTTTCTCCTCAAGGTCTGCCTTACACACAAACACCTCTGTCACACAGCTGGGCCAGGCGGCAGAACTCAGCCTTCTCAAAAGTCTGCTCGAAACCGAAGTCCTTGTTTCATCCACTCTGCCTCTCTGAAGAAGTACAGCTTTGGGCTTTGTCCTCTTTGGAGCTTGTCCAAGGAATACAGAAAAGTTTCTCTTGTCTAAACCCTGGTAGGGCCTTACTCGGCTTTTGCTGTCTATGTCAATGGCCAAGCTATCTCTCATTCAAATAAGACTTAACAAAATCTTTCTATTCTTTCTTCTGCTGTTCTTACTTGTCATAACCGCAGTTTCTCACATATCTGGAAGGTTGGCATTCACAGAATTTCCCATTTGCTCTACAAACCAAAAACTCAGTAGCCAAACTCTTGACGTCATGGTACCCGAACCCTTCACATCCCAACCTTGCTTTACAGATGCTAATATCATGACTTATATATGTGGCTGATGAGTCAGGCCCGTTGTTTTTGTTCTCTGGCTAGGCTACTGTTTCCCAAACAAGTATTTCGAGAATTGTTATGATCTCAAGCAGAATTTCATGAAGAAGCATTTCTGGCCAAATATATCTGGCTAGAATGGTGTACTGTAAACACCTCTCCACCTCCTAGGAGGTGTTTATAGTATGGGAACTCTTCTAGAGTGGAAACAGGTTTAATACATTTTTTAAGTATTGGTCTCAAAATGAGACAACTGGTCAGTGATAAAGCCTGTAAAAGAAACAGATGTTCTGTGACTACCACTGCAGCTGCTTATACAGATTAGGCCACCCTAGTCCCGAGTCTTTCTGGCTAGAGATTATAGATGCTTGGAAGAGGCAGTCACCTTCTCAGACCACAGGAATCTAAGGGCAGGCAAGAGAGACACCGTAGCATCTGAAGCCCGTCACTTAAACCTAACAATCTGGCGAACAGAGAAGGATCACCTGGGAGCCAGTTTCTGTGTAATGACTCGATATGAAATCAAGTTCCCTGGCTAAGACTTCATTTCAAAACAGAATTACTTTGAGTTTTCTTTAGCTGTGTCTTCACAAGTAATCACTTTTGAAAGAAGACACCATAAGCCAGAGATCCATCTCATAGGACGATATGCTGAGATTTGAAAATCTATTTCCATTCTGAATAACCCATTACTACCATTGCACACCTGGCAGACAGAGGCTATGCACGGAGCAGCTGTCTCCTGGAGGTTGGTCTGCATAACCAGTCATCTTGCTCCCTTACTGAGTGCCAGGGCTGCCAAATATCTTGAAACACTGTCAGCTCTGGGCACTTTATCTGGTACATTAAGGTGATAAATCAAAGGGTAGGTGCTTCTGATCATGATAAACTGTGGACTTACCTATGCACAGATATCACGAAAAAAACTGGGATATATTAAGAACATGAAAAATGTAGCTTGGCAAATGTGTTGTTGCCACAACTAGCAATTTAGTTAAATGCCTTTAATGTGGGCTCTATAATCTAGACAAAAGGAGATTTAAAAATTTGAAGAGAAGAGATTCGCATTGCCAAGTGAGAGTGGTTCTGTTGTTTTGCTGTCAGGGTTAGGTTGGCCCCCCCAGTGAGACTCCGGGGCTTGGAGTGGGCTGAGAACTGCTGACTTGCCAGAACGCAGGAGTGGGTGAAGCAAGCCCAAACGCAGGCCCGATATGTACCAACACTGCAGGTAAGGAAGTGAAGAATTTGCTTTCATTAAACATTTATTTTTCTTCCACTATGTCCTAGATTGTGAGAGACACAATTGGACTGCGATTCTTTCCCTCAAAGAGTTTATTTTTCATAGCAGTAAGACCATATGCACATAATAAAAGATAGGTAGTGGGGGCAATTGCTTCCTCTTGGGGAATATAGAGGGAGCCCTCAAAGAGAAGGAGGCACGGTCTGGAGAATGAGTGTATATGTGGGGTGGGGAGTTGGGCAAAACACAGGGACAAGGAGGTGGGCCGTAGGGGGAGCAAGGCTGCAAAGTTCCTGTACTTGTTTTCTCATCTCTCTGCTTCATTGACCTGGGTTTCCCCTTTGGGGCTTCGGGGTCTCTCCTTCATTTCTGTTTTCTTTCTTTTTTTAAAAAATTATATTTTATTGATTATGCTATTACAGTTGTCCCAATTTTCCCCCACTGGCCCCCTCTATCCTGCACCCCCCCAAGCAATCCCCACACTATTGTTCATGTCCATGGGTCATGCGTATAAGTTCTTTGGCTACTCCATTTCCTATACTGTACTTTACATATCCATGGCTATTCTGTAACTACCTATTTGCACTTCTTAACTTCCTCACTTCTTCATCCACTCTCCCCTGCCCCCCTCCCATCTGGAAACCTTCCAGTAACTAACTTCTTTTCTCTTGCACCTTTTAAGAGTCTCTCTTTATCTTTAACCTTTGGTCTTTTACTTATGATGTGTCTTCGAGTGAACCTCTTTGTATCCATCATAAATGGGACTCTCTGTGCTTCTTGGGCTTGAATGTCTACTTCCTTCACCAAATTATGGAAGTTTTCTTTCAGTATTTTTTCAAATAGATTTCCCATTTCTTGCTCTTTCTCTTCTTTTTCTGGCATCCCTATAATGTGAATGTTGGACCTCTTAAAATTGTCCCAGAGGCTGTTTATACTGTCCTAATTGTTTTGGATTCTTTTTTTTTTCTTGTTCTATGTGGTTGTTTTTTGCTTCCTTATGTTCTATATCATTGATTTGATTCTCAGCTTCATCCACTCTATAGTTATTTCCCTGTAAATTGTTCTTTATTTCAATTAGTGTATCATCCATTTCTGACTAGGTCTTTTTTATACTGCTGAGGTCCTCTCTAAGTTCCTTGAGCATCCTTATAACCAGTATTTTGAATTCTGCCTCTGATAGATTGCTTATTTTGATTTTGTTTAGCTCTTTTTCTGGAGTTTTGATCTGTTCTTTCATCTGGGCCATGTTGCTTTGTCTCCTCATTTTGGCACCCTCCCTGTGTTTGTTTCTATGTATTATTAAGTAGAGCTGCTTTGACTCCATGTCTTGGTAGTGTGGCCTAATGCAATAAGTGTCCCATAGGGTCCAGTGGCTTAGCCTCCCCATCACCCAAACTGGGTACTTGAGGTGCGCCCTTTGTGTGGGTGAGTACACTCTCCTCTTGTAGTTGAACTTTGGTTGCTGTTAGCAGATAAATAGGAAGGATTTACCCAGGCCAGTCAGCTGCAAGGACTGGCTGTGACCACATAATACCGACATCCAATTTTCATGGAGGATCAGCTGTGTAGGGGCAGGGTGGTGGTGCTCCTATGTGGTCTATAGCTGTCCACTGGTTATGCTGGCTCTGGGGCTTCCCAGATGGTACAGGCCAAGGTCAGCCCCCACCTGTATTTTGCCCAGCACACCCTGCCTGAGCTGTAAAGCAATCCGAGAAGGCAGCTACTTGTGCTGGGCTTGGAAATTCCCAGGTGAAGCCAAGCTGTGACTCTAATCTGGCTGCCACTAGAGCTCACTAAAGCTAGCTGTTGCTTATTTGATGGGATTTAGGAGACAAGACCAGCCATTCTTATGCAAAAGCAGCTTGTGTGGGCCTGTTGGTTGGGTGGAGCAGAGGATGTGGGTCAACTGGTGTTAACCAGGTTGATGGAGTCTCAGATATGGCACCAGCTTACCAGCTCCGTGGGCAGAGAGTTTAGCAGAGGGACAATGGCCTCTGCTTGCCTTGGTGCCAGACACTTCAGTCTCTCCCTGTATACCACTGGTGACTTTTAAGCTGCTACCCAGATGCTAGAGCTCAGAGGGAGTGAGTCTGAGTAGGTGAGTCCATGTGTGTGTTCTTTAAGAGGAGCTGCTTGGAGATCCAGCAGTTTCTTCCACCAAATCAATCCTCATTGGTTTTGCAGCCAGAAGTTGTGGGGACTTATCTTCCTGGCACTGGAACCCATGGTTGGTGGGCCTGGTACTCCTAACTCCCAAGATATCCCTCCTGAATTTTTATCCACATGGATGTGGGACCAGCTGGTTCCGCATTTATGCCCCTCCTACCGGTCTGGATGGATGTGGTTTCCTTAATTCCATAGTTGTCACACTTCCATTCACCTTGATTTCTGATGTCCTGAGTGATGGTTGTTCTACATTTTAGTTGTAATTTTGATGTGGTTGTGCAAAGAGGTGAGCCATGTCTGCCTATTCCTCCATCTTGACCAGAATCCTCTGTTTTCTTATTTATAAACATTTTAATATTTTTATCTTCATATTTCTGGAGTCTGACTTCGTCCTCAATTGTGTCTTCTACTTTACTATTTTGATAGAAAGACATTTTGAGCCTGTAGCTTCTCTATGTTACATTGTGAGCACTTTGAGAATGAAAGATTTATTTTATTTGCTCACATCCTGGCACAAGTAGTTATTAATGACTGTTTGCTGAGCAAAACATGGTAGTTGCATAAATAATAGTGCAGCTGACTTGGTCACCCCATTTTGCATATTAAACTTCTTTCCTGGTAGTTAGCTTAGGCAAGGTAAACACTTCACAGTGCTATTTTTCTCAGCATTGAGTTATCATTGAGTGTTAGAGTTGAAAGGGGACTCGTCACCTAAGGAGGAGATGAAGAAATTGAAATTATAGGCCAATATTCCTCATGCATATGAATGTAAAAATCTGTACAAAATGTTAGTAAATATAATGCAGTAATATGTAAAAGGATAATGCATTATGTTTATGGGCTAAGTTGTATCTCCCCCGACTATGGTGAAATTTTAACCCCCGGTATCTCAGAATGTGACTGTGTTTGGAGACAGGGTCTTTAAAGAAGTAATTAAGTTACAATGAAGTCATTACGGTGTGCCCAAATCCAGTATGACTGAGAGGATGAAATCTGGACACAGATATTTACAGAGATGTAGTGACACAAGGAAAAGATGGCTAACTCTAGGCCGAGAAGAGAGGTTGCAACATACCCTTCTTTCATCACCCTCAAGAGAAATCATACCTGCCGACATGACACTTTGATCTTGGTCTTCTAGTGTTCAGAACTGTGAGGAAATAAATCTCTGTTGTTTTGTTCACCTAGTCAGTGGTAATTTGTTATGGCAGCCTTAGAAAAATCAATACTTCTCATAATCAATAATTAAAAGAACAAAGAAAAAACTATGATTATTTCAAATAGACTTAGAAAGAGCATTTGAGAAATTGAAAGTTATTTATCATTTAAAACTTTTGGCATACTGGAAATAGAAGGTGTTGCTCTCAATCTAGAAACAGCCACTGACAAAGA